>BQNB010149883.1:0-16112 GCA_026074375.1 Tanacetum coccineum
AATGAAAATAGTAACACAAGAACTTTTCTCTCAACACACAATATATTGAATGAATCACAATTACAAAACAACTATATGTTTTGCCTAATCACTCTAAGTATTCTATGTTTCTATTTATCTTCTATATCACTAACTATGCCGTAGAGTTCATTTTATACACCAAGGAAACCCTAATGGCTTACAAAACGTGTTAAGTGATAATGCATATCCACTCCTAGTTTCTCTCATGCATATCTCATAAGTAGTACTAACTAAATAACACTAACAGTACTAACTATATACTGACAGTACTAACAATGTACTGACAGTACTAACTATCATTAGCAGTACTAACTATTATCACTAGCAGTACTAATGACTTAGATTATTTTCTAAGTTCTTCAGCAGCAGCACTATCTTGAACCAACAGTAGTAACTCTATAACCAGCAGTCTTAAGTCCTTCAACAGTCTTAAGTTAGTACTGACAGTACTAACTTACTCTAGCAGCACTAACTGGTTAATACTAGCAGTTATAACTTGTAAGCAGTACTAAATTATGCTTGCCAGTACAAAGTATGAAGACTTTAATTCCCAACAATCCTCCCCTAAACTTGATATTCATCTTTTTAATCATCAAGTTTCTTCATTAAAGGCTTCTTGAACTCAAGAATCCTCCCCTAAACTTGATGTTCATCTTCTGAATCTTCAAGTTTCTTGATAAGAAGCTTTATCTTCACTAGGTGGATGCATCTAAACACTTCTTGTACTGTGACTTGTCATTTTCTTTTGTCAACTCTGCTCCTGCTCTCTTTTTGTTTTTGATCTCACCAATTCTCTCTTTTCTTTTGCTCACATAATCACACATTGTCAGGCAATTTTATGCAAGGTTCCATCAATTCCTTTAGTTTTAGACTGTCCTCCCCACTTCCAAGTGTGTAAACTCTTAAGAGAGGTGGGTCATTAGACTTTTAAATACAGTCTCAAACCAAGTTTGAACTACTGCATTCCCCATATGGCCTCTTGGCACCAGGGACCACTACTTGAACTAGTTCCCTAAGGAAGAGGCTCATTAAGTGTTGCCATGGATTGGGTCTTATTTTATGTTACCACTGTCCTGCTCTGCTTCTAAGCTAGAAGCAGTAGTGGCAGCCCTTTCCATTTTGTCACCCAACTCCTTATGGACAGCCTCATTACCAACCTTTATAGGGGGACCACCAGACTGAGGTATCTTAGTGTCCCGACCTCTTTTTCCTGGCAGTATTAATTATAACTAGCAGTATTAATATTTGCCTTAACAGTTTTAACTTTGTCTTCAATAATTATACAACAACATGCCTCTATTCATCACAAGCACACTAGAAAAGACTAGATAGACATGTGAGAATTCATGAGGATCCATATTTATGTATAACCCATGAATAGAAGTCAAAAACAGTGAACCAATTAAAAGTATTAACTTTGTTCCATTACATCCCAAAGTTAACCACAAGGCATCACACCAACTTAGTTGGAATTATAGTTTTTGGCAAACTATCAGCCATCAACGGATTTGATGTTTCTTTACCAGTTTTTGTTTACCCTAGAATAGCCAATTCTTTGTTGTGGGTTAGACATGGTGAATTGATTACCATTTGTTGTGTGGTTTGAAAACCAACACTAAAAGGACATTCAAGCTATGAACAATATCCTCCCTTCAACTCCATCCATACTGCTTTGCTTAACCTGCAAATGTTAGCCTAAAATCAAGAAAATACAATAACAGTACTAACTTAGCAGTATTAAGTATAACTAGCAGTACTAATTATACTTAGCAGTATTAACTAACATCTAACAGTATTAAGGTTTACCATTACATTACTAGCAGTACTTAAGCCAAATGCAGTTCAAACTAATGATCCCCCCCTCAACCAATGCTCTAGGGATTAAGCATACCAATGCTTGCAATCAAAAACTGAAACCTAACCACATCAAAGGCTTTAGTAAGAAGATCTGCAACATTGTAGTCTGTCAACATTGTAGTCGGTATGTAACGAGTATGACCATTTCAATCAACCTTCTTTTCCATAGGAATTCCCCTAATGAAATTGATCTAATCTTATATGCTTGGTCTTGGAATGATAGACAGGATTCTTCACCACACAGATTGCACTTTCATTGTCCACATGAATCTTTGTCTGCATAAAGTTATAACCATAATCAAGTAATTGATTTTGTAGCCAAAGAACTTGTCCACAGTAGTTGGAAGCAGCAATTTATTCTTCTTTAGTTGTAGAATTAGCCATAATGGTTTGTTTCTTGCACTGCCAAGAGATTAGTTGTGACACCCCCATAAAATCACAACGCAGCGGAATACCACTTCGGGGTGCCACTTCATAGTATAAAGTACAAGTTATGGAAAACGACCTCAAAAGAGACGTTTAATAAAATGTCACATTCGATTTAAACAAATCAGAGTAAATTCAGGTCCCAATAATTTATGATTTAACAAGATTACCAGATTTCAATCGTGACTCATTTTGTCTATCTAAGGAAAAATAGTTATCGAATGTGAAGAAAACTGAGTCCTTGAGTTTTGTTGATATCCACGCGTCTCGAATGCTCCCAATGCTCAGCTAGCAATATAATAACCTGAGAAAATTACAATGCAAAAACCTAACATAGGTTAAGTAAAAGCATATTGAAATAGGTTCAAGAAATATTTTTTGTAAGAAAAGTACGTTACACATTAGAATAATTGTTACGAATCCCAAGTAATGTTTCAAAGTGTACCACAAGGATTAAGATTCGAGCCAGCGACAGTATTTCAAAGTATAATTCAACAGAATACATTGCAACGAATACAATGTATAAATCTTGATTGCATTGAGCTCATGACACCGAAACCTTGACGTTAACACATATCATATGCATTCTTGTTTGCCCCTGAAGTAGGTATTATTGCCTTATACCTAAATTCTAAATACAAATTGTCCGTTGACTGGGTGCTCGAAAGGATTCGATTCATACCCCCGGACAGGGCTGTCAAACCCAATAGATCTATTTATTTGTACTAGCGCTCACCCATTATAGGCAATTAACAGTTCATGATGTGGGGTCTTTTGGCAATAACTACTCATGCAATTGACCTCATATTTGGGTCCAGCATACCATAAAGTTTCTTGTGTCCAGTTTTATAAACAAGCAATGTATCAAACTGAATTAGAAATAATGGTGTAGGCAGCAAAAGCTTTAGTAAAAACATTCATGTAACGCTTATGTAGTAGTAACCGATAAGTTATTCGGTAAAACAAGCATGTATCAAACATGTATTAGAAAATCAATGTGTAGGCAAGTTAAAGTCCTTTAGTAAAACATTCATGTAACCTTATGAAATTGGAACACTAAGATATTTGGTAAAACGATCATTATTCTCACCCCGAAATAGATATGAAAACCATTAAAGAAGAAAATATAGGGTGCTATGAACTCACCTTGATGTTTGCAGAGAAACTATTAAATGCAAATATAATCACAGCATAGATGGAGAACGGAAACAGCTCGACCAAGAAGATGCAGCTTAATTTAACGGCTATATCCTACTACTTAGGATAATGAATTTGGGTTCCCCGATAGTTGGTTACGTCAACGCGACACGTTGATAAAGGATTGAGGTTTCAAGTTGATTATTTTGTGTTGTTAAATAAAATACACCGAAAAGAATACACAAAAGTAATGTAATATATTCCGCATCATATAACATATGAAAAGAACAATTATATAATTCATGTTGAGAATCAAATAATAAAGAACAAACAAAACAAAGAGATAAGTCGCAACATAAAATACTTTAAACGTATTATTTAAGAACTAAGAAAAATAAGCGTAACATATAATTCACACGTTTCCCGAATTCGCTTTACTAAATAAATAAAACTTCTTTGCATAAAGTATAAATCACACGTTTTAAAGTTACGAGTTAGATAAATGACGTTTTAAAGGCTTTACAAAAGTTATAGTTGGGAATTATAAAATAATATTTTATAATTTAGTATTTCGTTACCCTTTTTAACTAAACTAGTTATCTTGTTTATAAAAGTATAGTTTTCGTTTATTTACCGATTCATTGTATTATTACAATTAAAAAAAAATCTTAAAAACTATATGACTTTGTCATTTTATCGGGTTTCTAAAATAATATAAACTTTAATGAAAATTTACTAAGTATAAGGATTTTAGAAATTTCGGCATGACCTTGCCGTTTATACAACGTTTCCCATTTTCACAAAACTCAATGTTTTTCCCTTAAATCAATAAATGTTGCAATATACTCGCGTGTTTAATTTATATTTAGACTAGATCAAATAATGGATAAAATAAGTAAAACCAAATACACCCTTATTAGCTATTGACCAACGAACCAAACGCACCCTTAAGTGCTATAAACGCCAAACCAAACACACCCTTAACTGTGTATAATCAGCAACCAAACGCCCCTTTGGGGCTGCCATAAAACACAGAACCAAACGCCCCATAACAGCTGCCAAAATACCAAACACTCCTGCTGTCCCGAACAGCCCTTATGGCTGCTTCGGCTCACCCAAACGCACCCTTATTAGCTGCCATGCAGCCAACCAAACGCCCCTTTCGGGCTGATGTTACGCAGAAGCAAACACCCCTTTGTGGGCGTGTTTTTCAGCCGGTCAACCAAGACGAGAAACAAGACAAGATTACCCGAAACAATTAACCACGTAACCACAGCCCGACACCTTGAGGGTGCGGCTGTGGTGATATTAAACCAACCCGAACGCACCCTTTGTTGGTGTAAAAAGAACCAAACGCACCCTGCGGTGGTTTGTGGTGGGGTGTGCGGTGGTGAGGCAGCGGGGAAGATGGAGGTGGTGTTATGATGAAGGTGGCGGCTGGTTGTGGAGATGGTGATGTTGGTGGTTGCAGCGGCGGTGACGCGGCTGTGGTAGCAGCCGTGGTGGCAATGGGGGTTGCGGTTGATGATGGCAGCGGTGGAGCTTGGTTGGAGATGGGAGTGGTGCCGTCGTCAGTGTGGTGGTGCGCGGCGGCGGCTGCTGCCGTAGTAGATGGTGGAGATGGAGGTGGCGGTGAGGATAGTGGTGGTGAGGGTGACGTGGTGTTCGATGGGGCTCGGCTGTTTGGCTGGCTGTTCTCTTATTCTGTGTTTGGTTTCGTGGTGATGTTAATGATTGGTGTGATGCAACTGGGGTGGTGGCGACGGTGTGTTTAGGTGGCGATCGGTGGCGTTGGTTTCGATGGTGGATGTATTCGGTGGTGGTGTTCTTATGATGATGTGGGTCGGGGGCGGGGTATCAGCATTGTTGGTGGGTGCGTGGGTTGGTGATGATGATGTCGGTGGTGGCGGCTGTGGCTGCCGGAGGAGGGTGCAGAGCGCGATGGAGGTGCATGGCGGCGAGTGAGTCGTGGGGATTCGGACAGATTCGGGGTGATGGGGAGATTGTATCTTGGATTCGCGGAAAAGTCCGCCGGGAAGGACTTTTCCGCTTTGGAACTGTGGTCGTGTGTGGCCGGCGGCTGGCCGGTAAATAGGGAAGGGAGAGAGTGAGAGGGAGTGAGGAAGACTGATGTATAGTTGTGTGTTGTGTTTTTATAAAATGAAAAAAAATGTGTGGACTAAATGAAAGAAAATTATATATATATAATAAAAGTTTTAAAATTTTTGAATAGTTGTTAATAGTTGAGGGTTAACTTTGTAAATATTTCACAGGGACCTAACGTGTAACTTTTGAGCATTATTTTGTAAAATAATGGTTCGGGACTCATTTGAGCGACTTAACGGATGATTCAAATCTTGAAACTTGCGCCATTGTTTTCCAAATCATTTTTCTGATAAAAATGAGTATTTACTTGATAGTATTTCATAAATATTTTTGTAACACTTATAAAAATATCCGTTATTTATTTGGTAACCCGATTATGTCTAGTCCGAAAGTAAAAATAGAAATAAATTTTTAACCCGTATATTTGCGTTATTGACAAACGTTTTCGAATAAAATGATAGACAAATTTATTAAATATTTTTATTTAATAAAAAGTGTTAATTAATATAATTTAATTATTTTCTCGTTTCTAAATCTTGCGAGGGCATTTCAGTCACTTTCTGCCCGTTTCTGGGTCTTGGGCAAAACTAAAAAGTTGTCTGAAATATCGTTTTACATCAAATTGCTTTAGGGTCCGAATCGTGAAAACGTGATTTAGTGGTTCATTTTTGATAAATCAGCTATGAATTAATATATATCCCTTTTTCGTTTTCGAATCAAATAATTTAAAAATAAATTTTATAAACGACAAACATGTAATAATAAATATGATTTATTATTTAAATATGTTCCGAAAATTGACGGTTGTTACATTATGCATCTAGTATGAACCAAGACTCAAAATTTTGAACTATAATGATCCTTGCGGTGTTGTTTCGGCCGAACCCTCACACACACACACTTTTAGTGTGTGTTGGTCACATGTACACTATTATTCACACCCTAAACCCTAATATATTTCTATAAATACCATCACATATCACCACTTAGGGTTTGATAATCATTTTCAAGCCTCCAAAAATTTCTTTTTCTCTCTTCTTGAAGCCCACGGCCAACAAACACCCTTATAAGGTTCCCATTTTCTTTAATTTCTTGCATAATCCAAGCATACAAGGTTCATTTCTAAGAACATCTAAGGTGGTTTGAAGTGTTGGTTCTTTGATTTCAAGGTTTTCCTTCAAGATCTAAAGTTAGGGTTTCAAGATTTGTTGTTGGGTTTTATAGATCTAGTGATTTTGGGTATAGATCTTGTGATTTCTCTACTTGTTCTTCATTCTTGTAAGTGCCTTGATATTTTCTTGTGGTTTACTTATGTTCTTTCATATATGTTCAAGATCCATACATCCATATGTTGTGTTTTAAATTTTTGAAAGATTATAAAACAAGATTTTATAAATAATGATGTTACTTTGTTTCACTAGTTAAATATTATGTTCTTGGTGAGATGAGAGTTGAATGAGAGTTGCAACAATAGAAATGAAGGGATTAGGTTAGTTTTAGGTTTGCGAAAAATGATGTTGTTGATCCAAAATGGTTTTGAGGTTTTGAGCGACTTAGGAATGTTTTCATTAGGCGTAAAAGTAGTTTTTAGAGAGCTCGTTTTGAATAGATAGTTTTTCATATATCGCACACTAAAATCGGGCTTAAAATGGCCAAGTTATAGCCAAATGAAACTTGAAACGTTTTTCGGCAAAACCAAATGAATAGTTGCTGATGCGAATAGTAAAATGGGTTTTCGGTAGGGGTGGCAATTTCTGACTCGACACGAAACTCAACCTGAAACCGACACGAAAGTTAACAGGTTCGGGTTGAGCCTAAATATATTTGGGTCAGGTTTGGGTCAACATATCTAACCCGTTTATTAAACAGGTTAGGTTCGGGTTGAGAATAAATTAAGCGGGTCGACCCGCCAACCCGTTTAAGATTTTTTCATAAGTTTAAAATTATTTATATTTTATTATATGGGTTAATGAGTTAAACTGGTCGACCTAGAAACCTATTCAACGTGTTTAACTTGTATAATGTGCCAACTTTTGTATATAAAACGGGTTAAATGGGTCAACCCAAAACCCGTTTAACCTATTTAACCCTCCTAACCTATTTAACCCGCCAACCCAAATATATATACGGGTTAAATGGGTCAGGTTCGGGTTATGTGTAAACAGGTTAGGGTTGACATAGCTGACCCGATTATTTAAATGGGTCGGGTTTGGGTTGAGGTTTTTTGACCCGCCAACCTGTCAACCCGAACCCGTCAACCCGAACCCGACCCGAATTGCCACCCCTAGTTTTCCGACACTTTCGAGATATTTTGAGCTTTTAAAACACTAGCGAAACATATAGTAACACATACAGTAGAAACTCTATAAAATAATACACTTGGGACCACCAAAATTTATTAATTAAAAGAGTTATTAATTAATCGATAAATTAATAATTATTAATTTATATATTAATTAATATTTTATTAATTTATAGTATTAGATGCAATGAATCTTGCAATTTCAGCATGGACTATGGATGTTAGTGCAAATACAATTGCGAACTGCTTTCGTCATTGTAAACTTCGATCAACAGATAACATGACTTTTGAGAACTCAGATGAAGGTGGTGAAACACTAAAAACTCAAATTTGATCAAAGAGTTGATTCGCAATGCAATGGAAGTCGACAGATGTTCTGACTCACCCATAAGAAAATGTAGTGCACAGTTTGTTGACGATGAAGAAATATTGAAAGCGTTATTGGAATTAATAAAATTATCCGATGAAGACGATGAGAAAGTTCTACAATGTAACCTCCCTTCGCGAAACTAAGCTATTAAAGCTGCAATCACATTTGAACAATTTTACTTGTTTGAAAGCTAATGAGTAAACACGACCAGAAGTTCTTACAAGCCTAAGGAAAATTATAGAACGAGATTCAAGGGAAATTGATTTCAACAAAAAACATAAGACAAAAACATTGATTCATTTCAAGAAACCTTCATAAATCAAATCAAGTATTATGCTTATATAAGGAATTTATTAATTTAGATTATATATGTGGGTCTAAGAAATTATCAAAAATGTAATATCTTATAATTTTAGCGAATTATTAATTTAGCACCCTATCCCCGAGTCGGGACCGGCAAAAAATATTATCTTAGAGAGTTTATTAAATAATCGAGTATTAATTTATCGAGTTTCTACTGTATATATTGATTAGTATCATTTAAAGACATCGTTAGCATATTTTAGAAAAAGTGTTAAGGTTACTAAAAATAGTAAGTTTGGTAAATTATAGCGAGATGGACATGGAAGTTAAACGTTTAGATTTTTCTAGTGCACTTAAAGAAATATGGATTAAGCAAATATAGGGGACGGTATTAATGTCCCGAAACTAAAAACTTTCCTAAAATAGAAACTTACTAAAAATAGTAATTTTTGGTTAAACGCCGAAACTTAACAAAAAAACCTATATGATTTTATTTCATCATGATTTGATAATCAAACCAAAGCAAACACACATGGATGTCTTTTGGTGATGAACATATTGTGGCAACATTCTTGCATACTTCCAGTTCTAAGAACCTTATTATTCTAGGTTGCGGCTAGATTTATTGTCACCTTTTACTTGCGTTGATTTATCATTTTCTCATCTTGTTACTAAGGTTGAGTTCATAGCCCCTACGGTTTACTATCTTACTTTACTAATTTGGGTCAAAACATTGCTTGTTTAAAAACTATGGACACAGTTACTTTAACGTTTTACTTTTTTCGGAGTACGAGTGCCTCAAGTAAGCGAATAGACCCATTAATACCCGAGACTACATGAACCTACAATTACTTAACCGACGGATTAGTTAAGTAAGCCGAAGTTGTAAAAGATCTATTAGGACAATTATCCCTATCCGGGTGATAAGCGCTACTACCCACGGGGGCTCCTGATAAACGGAATATACCATGTCAGATTTTCAGTAGGTGAACTTGGTCGGATAACCTTTAGGCCAAATAATTTAATTATTTTGCATATAATAGCTCTTTTTAATTGAGCTTCCGGTGGGTACATGATCTTAGCGAACAGAAATTTCTTTTTTATGTGGAAGTTTCTCTCCTAGTAACTGTCACTGTGTTTAAGTGTGAACTTGTGGTCCACTTTTAATATTAAATTCAAACCTATGAATTCACCAACTTTATGTTGACATTTTAGCATGTTTTTCTCAGGTGCTTAGCTGTGGATGTCTTTGCTTGCTTTATGGTGTTGCCTTGCATTGGACAGATTTTCAAGAATTATTATTATCTATGTTAACATTGTTGTCAAACTTTAAAACCTTTTATTCGCTTTCGCATATTATCTTTGGGCCTATGTAAAACTTTCACTATTTTAATTAATGCAACGATGTTGGATTTTTAAACGTACCCTTAGAGGTCGTTCTTTGTATCTTGTGTGATGTATATTATGACGTCACGCCCCCGGACACGTGTTTTCGACCAGGCCCCGTTTGGGGGTGTGACAGATTGGTATCCAGAGCCAAGGTTATAGAGAATCAGGTAGTATATTTAGGTCTGGTCTATAACCAGTATGTGATCCTACGTGTTTACCTGCTTACGTATATAATTACTATCGATAAGTACGCGAGCAAGGTTGTCAAAATCGCGATCCAGATCGTAGGATCGTACGATCCTACACACAAAAAACGATCAGGATCGTAACAAGATCGCAATTCAAGTAGGATCGTAGGATCGTAGATAGGATCGTAGGATCAGATCGGATCGCGTAAGATCGTAGAATGGCCTTATTTCGGACTTTTGGTAATTTAGGCTAAGGTTTATAAATTTTCATCAAGACGGTTTCATATTTTTTTCTATCCATAATCGTTTAACGATTGAAACATGAAGTAGGTGCACATATGTAGTATCTTTTTTCTATCCATATCATTCATTTATCGATTGAAACATGAATGAACTTTGTGCAAGTATGTGTTATAATATATCTAATGTTCTATTACCATGGTACTTGAACATATAACTTTTTTCTTTTATCATCCATTTAGATTCGTTTATTATATAAATGGGAATTTCATATATACCCAATAAAATTTGAAAATTAAATATTTCTTTAAAATACAAGTTATCAATGCATGATGTAAAATGTTATTAAAGAATGTTTGGATAAAAAATATAAATATTGAAGTGTTTTCGGGATATATGTAAATGCTCATCATATAAAATATTATATAAAAACATATAGAAATATAAAAAAATAACCTTATACAAAAATATATATGTTTTCATAGGATCTTACGATCCTGATCCGATCCTACGATTACGATCTTGCAAAACCAAAAACGATCCTAAGTAAGATCCCGATCCTGACAACCTTGTACGCGAGTATTAAGTATAATACATTTCCATAATTATATTACGTTTATTTTGCCTTACGTAGATTTTCTCGTTGGTTTTATATAAAAGTTATTTATATAAATAATAGATCTTTCTCCCAGGACATTGTGAGTTGCACAATGGTCTATAAACGTTTCTCAAGGCATCTTGAGTGATACGATGGTCATTAAAACTTTTTCATAAATTTACAATATACTATGTTACATAACATCGAAGCTTGTCACAGTCTTCCGATCCTACGTTATATTACTGTCCAAACCCGAATGAGAGTGAGCATCGTCCCATAATTTTGTTTCTCCTACGTCGTCTCATACCGTCATCTAGAAACATGCCGATTAAGTTGAACATGACTTTAACCCGTCACCTCGTAACATTCACTTTTGGAAACGCGACTTTAGGAACCTGACTTATTTTATTTTATTTCTTTTGATTTGAAGAGAATGTCGGCAACAAGACAAGGAATGAGTTCTGCGGAGATTGACCAGATTGTAGCCCAGCGAGTTACTGATGCTATTGAAGCTATTGCTATCTACGAGACAAAAATCCGCATGACTCACGATCCGATGAATCAGGTCATACGACAAGAAACCACGATAGAAAAGAATGCTAACAACAAGAGGAAGTTTGAGAACCAACCAAAGGATAACCGAGTGCCACAACAACCACCCTTCAAGAAACCGGATGTAGAAAGAGCTTACACTATTGGAGCCAATGGAAAGAAGGCTTATGCTGGGAATTTGCCTTACTGAAACAAGTGTAAGTTGCATCATGTTAGGCCATATACTGTGAAGTGTAGTAAATGTAAGAGGGTTGGCCACATGACTAGGGATTGTAAGGCATCCGTTGCTGCAATGAACCAGAGAGCCCATGTGGCAAATCCGAAGGCTACCATCACTTGCTATGAATGTGGAAGGCTAGGACATTTTAGGAATGAATGCCAGAAGTTGAGAAATCAGAACCAAGTGAACCAAATTTGGAAGGAAAAAGCTCGCGAGAACTCTAGTGTCATCAAAGACAAGACCAATGCTTAAGAAGAGATCTTCCCGCCTTACCTAGTGACCTAAGTCAAAGTCTTTCTTAGACTAGTATTCTCATTAGTAACTTTTCTATAAATTTGGTTTGTATTGAGTGGATGTTTAAAGTTTCCTGTTAATGTAGGTTGTCGATGACGATTCGCGTCAGTTACAAACACTTAATTTCTCTATTTATTTATGCAAGCTACTCCTTAAATCACTACCATCTTATTAAATCATTCCGCTGCTAGCATTTTATAAACTATTCTTGTGCCATTTCATAAGCAATTTTGTTGTCATCCTATAAACCATTTTGTCACTTTCTTAAAAATTATTCTACTATCATCTCGCAAACTATTTTCTAAACCATTTTACAAACTTGCTTGTTTTCATCTTTTAAACCTATTATGTTGACGTTTATAAACTTTTGCCATCATTTTATAAATCATTTTGCTAACACCTTATAAACTATTTGATATCATTATATAAACCGTTTGTCAACATCTTATAATTATCCTACTATTACCCCATAACTTATATGGCTATCATTTAATGAACGAATTCATTTCCATCTTATAACCTATATTACAGTTATTTATAAACTCTTTTGCTACCCTATTAAAGGTTACTTTGTAGTCATCTTACAAACCATTTCGTTGTCACCTCATGAACTATTTCGTTGTCATTTATAAACTATTTCGTTGTCGCAATATAAGCTATTTGGTTGTCAACTCGTAGACCATTTGTTACCATTTTATAGACCCTTCACTCTTACACTATAAACTGTCACGTGATTTTTTCGCAAACTATTTTGGTATCACCTCTTAAACTATTTATACTAAGTCTTACAAAATATCTTGTGTCGCTATATAAATTAAAATGTTCTCGTTTTCACGAACTATTTTTCTACCCTAGAAACAACACTGTTTATACCATACAAACTTTTAAACATAACACTAGTTTGACGAAACGAACATTTTATCGTTAGTACCTAAATTATACATAGCCTAATCACCTATGTATAATTCAGGGAGGACAATCCTATGCTTAGAGTAGTCGCCTCAAAAAATTTTCCAATCTATTTTCACTTTCCACTTCTATATTCTTTTTCTCTTCTTTACAATTTTGATAAGATTTTATCATCTTCATATTTTACCAATATTTTGCGCGCGTGTTTGCGAGTTATGTCTGTCATATGTATTCATATTAATAAGCTCCGTAACTAAGTAGATTTCCTTAATATTACCATATAAAGACACCGTACCATTAGCCAAGAGACCGAGTCACGCTTCTTGTAGTCACGGTAATTACGGATTTTAAGATTTTAAAACATAATAGACTTATCCTCATTCATTGGGATAGAATCAAGAAAATTAGGAAATTTCTTCACCGTCCAAGTTTCTAATGGTCATGAAATAAATCAAAGGACATAATTATTGCAAGTACCTAGAACCAAGCCGCCAGAAATTTTGTACCCACAGTTTTTATCCTTCTAAGTGACATTGTCCCATCTATATTAGACATTAAGTACCCTATTGAGCTAGTTAACGGAAGGCTAATAGGATACGATACTGTGCTTAGAGGTTGTACGTTAGGATTTTTAGGTCACCTGTTCAATATTGACCTAATGCCCGACGAACTTGGTAGTTTCGACGTCATCATCGGTATTGATTGGTTAGCGAACCATCATGCAATGATCGTTTGTGATGAGAAGATCGTGCGGATTCCCTATGGAGATGAAGTTTTGATAGTTCAAGGTGATAGAGGTGGCAGAGGAGAGAAGTCGAAGTTGAGCATCATATCGTGCACTAAAACTCAGAAATATATTAAGAGAGGTTGCCCAATTTTTCTGGCACAAGTTACGAAGGAAGAAACCAAAGACAAGTCGGAGGTGAAGCGACTTGAGGACGTACCGACTGTACGGGACTTTCCGGAGGTCTTTCCCGAAGATTTTCCTAGATTACCACCAACGCGACAAGATGAATTTCAAATCGACTTGGTCCTAGTTTCTGCACCTGTGGCACGTGCCCCGTATAGATTAGCACCGTCAGAACTGCAAGAACTGTCTACTCAACTATAAGAACTTTCTGACAATGGATTTATAAGACCGAGTTCCTCACCCTGGGGAGCCCTGATCTTTTTTCTCAAAAAGAAAGATGGATCTTTTCGGATGTGTATCGATTACCGTGAGCTGAACAAGCTGACTGTGAATAATCAATATCTACTCCCGAGAATCGACGACTTGTTTGATCAGTTGCAAGGGTCAAGTGTCTACTCTAAGATCGACCTGAGATCTGGTTATCACCAACTCAGAGTTCGAGAGGAAGACATTCCAAAGACAATGTTTAGAACACGCTACGGTCACTATGAGTTTCAAGTGATGCCGTTTGGACTGACCAACGCACCGGCGGTATTCATGGATCTGATGAATCGGGTGTGCAAACCGTACTTAGATAAATTCGTGATCGTTTTTATTGATGACATCTTGATCTACTCCAAGAGCAAGGAAGAGCATGCAGTACATCTTAAGTTAATTTTGGAATTGCTTAAGAAGAAAGAATTGTACGCCAAGTTTTGAAAGTGTGAATTTTGGCTTTCAAAGGTACAATTCCTTGGTCACGTGATTGATAGTGAAGGCATTCACGTGGACCCAGCTAAGATTGAGTCAATCAAGGATTGGGCATCGCCCAAGACTCTGACATAGATTCGTCAATTTTTAGGTCTTGCTAGCTATTACCGATGATTTATCGAAGGTTTCTCGAAGATTGCCAAACCTATGACGAAGTTGACTCACAAGAACGTGAAGTTTGATTGGAGTGAAAAGGCAGAAGCTGCATTTCAACTGTTGAAGCAGAAGTTGTGTAGTGCACCGATCTTATCTTTACCCGAAGGTAGTGAAAACTTCGTGGTTTACTGTAATGCTTCTTGCAAAGGGTTGGGTGCGGTTTTGATACAAAGAGAGAAGGTCATAGCCTACGCGTCACGTCAACTTAAGATTCATGAGAAGAATTACACTACACATGACTTAGAGCTTGGAGCTGTAGTGTTTGCTCTCAAAATGTGGAGACATCATTTGTACGGCACGAAATGCGTTATGTTCACTGATCATAAGAGTTTGCAACATTTTCTAGATGGTTGGAGCTGTTGAGCGACTATGACTGCGAGATTCGTTATCATCCAGGAAAGGCAAACGTGGTGGCGGATGCCTTGAGTCGAAATGAACGGATTAAGCCACTACGAGTTCGAGCTTTGGTTTTGACGATTGGTTTGAACCTTCCTGTGCAAATTTCATACGCTCAAGTTAAGGCGAGGAAAGAAGAGAATTTTGGAACCGAAGATCTGTGTGGTATTATTAAGAAGCTAGAGCAACGTATTGATGGAACATTATGCTTGAATGGGAGACGTTGGATACCTTGTCAAGGTAACTTAAGAGAGATGATTATGCATGAATCGCATAAGTCAAAATATTTAATTCATCCTGGATCGAACAAGATGTACCAAGATTTAAAGAAACTGTTTTGGTGGCCGAATATGAAGGCTGAGATTGCCACCTACGTCAGTAAATGTTTGACTTGTGCCAAAGTCAAGGCCGAATGCCAAAAACCATCCGGTTTGTTGGTACAACCTGTAATCCCAGTATGGAATTGGGAGAACATTACAATGGATTTCGTTACTAAGTTACCGAAGACATCAACTGGTCAAGATACAATTTGGATAATTGTTGACCGACTCACTAAATCCGCTCATTTCTTACCAGTGAAGGAAACTGGCTCAATGGAGAAGTTGACGAGACAATACTTAAAGGAAGTAGTCTTAAGGCATGGAGTGCCGGTTTTGATTATTTTTGATCGAGACAGTAAATTTACATCTTATTTTTGGCAATCGCTGAACAACGCCCTAAGTACTCAATTGGATATGAGTACGGCTTACCATCCACAGACTGATGGTCAAAGTGAAAGGACCATCCAAACTTTGGAGGACATGCTACGTGCTTGTGCATAGGTTTCGTCATAATCAATTCCTTCTTGTTGATTATAACCTTAGGCAACTAACCTAGCCTTGTTTCTAGATACGACACCATTTTCGTCAAGACACAGCTGAGGTGGATGATGTTTAAGAAACAGCTGAAGTGTATGATGATCAAGAAGCAGCTAAGATTAAAGAGCTTA
>BQNB010149884.1:2790-16112 GCA_026074375.1 Tanacetum coccineum
GAGGAGTTTGAAGAAAGAGACCTCAACATTGGGGGAGATTGTTAGCCTTAATTATATTAAGTCAAACATGAATGTTATCGGTCTTAGAAAGTCAAACTAGGTCTTGTATTGTAATAGGCTAGTCGGGTTCAACGGGCTTGGATTGTAATCTAATATTGTTCGTGTTTCGGGATCAAAGCCCAAGTTTAGCCAAGCCCGACCCAAGTAGAAAAGCCCATGTGCCAAGTAAATGGCTAAGGGTATAAAAGAACCCTCTCCACACATGGAGAGGGTGTTGGTTATATTTTTCACTTCACTTGTAACTTTCCCATTCTCTCTCTAATCTAGTTTCTCTCTCTACTTTCTCTCTCTAAGATTTCTTCTCATTTTCTAGCATCTTGGTATAAATTATTGTTGTGTAATGGATTAAACTAGTGGGATAACAACTATGTACTGAGTTTCACTAAATACGAGGATAATTAAAAATCTCTATACGGCGTATTGAATTCACCCAAATACGCCGTATCGATCCCTCAGACCAGACAGTCTATTTTCAATCATCCTGTTTACTAATTACATTTAATGAATTTTACAGATATGGCACTACCTCCTAGGAACGAGAGACATTTATGGCTTAGGTTTGATGCCCAAGGCTATGATGACAATGATATATAGGATTTCGAGAGCAGATTAGCTAGGATATATGATAGACAGGTGCATAGGGTATATGTTCTTAATTTTGATTTGTCAACGGAGGAAATGGAGCAGGTTATGACGGAGAGACTTAGGATGGAGCAGGTTATGACGGAGAGACTTAGGATGGGGCACACTGATGCTCAGGGGAAGATTTTTTTAACTAGCTATGCTTGGAGAGCATTGTTTGGTATTCGTGGGCTGTTGATTTGAGAGTTAATTCTGGAGTTCTTTAGTACCATTAGGATTAGAGAGGGTGTGATAGATTTAGATACTGTTGATACCTTTCAGTTCCAGTTAGATGGGCTTAGACGCCAGATGAGTTAGAGGCAGTTTATCTTGGTTTTGGGTTTGCATACTGTTGAGGAGATAAAGTCTAATGGTTTTAGAGCCTACTGGGTTGACAATTTAAGAGAGATAGCCTTTAAGGCTGAGTTGCGCGATTACTGGACTAGGATTTCTTTTGTTGGTGATTTTCTAAGCACAGTCCCCTCTTACACTTTGATTAGGGAGCCCTTGAGGAGGCTGTGCCATAGACTGATTGCATTTTCTATTGATGAGAAGGGTCAGGCACCTGAGAAGGTAACCACTACTGACCTATTTTTTTTAAGGAGTATGGATGAGGGAATGGTGGTGAATGTCCCCTATTTGCTCACACAGTACTTATTTAGATATTCTTTGGGGAGGAAGCAGGGGGGTCGAATGTCTGGAGGTTATTTTATCGCACAACTAGGTGTGTACTTCAGGGTGATTACGGAGAAGAGCCTTCAGGCATTGACTATGGGGTTCCGTGAGTTGACCACGATTGACGTTGACGAGCTGGTTAGGTTGAGGATTTGCGTCAGGCTAGGGGATGTAGTTACTTGGGTAGTATTAGGTCCACAGAGGTAGCAAGCTGCGGGTGGTGTTGCTCAAATTGATCTTGGGGCTCCTTAAAAGGATATGCATGCTGGTCAGGAGGGTGTTTAGGCTAATCTAGCACCCGTGCAGGCACCATAGATGCCTTAAACAACCATCTTTAGGAGTATTCCACATAGTCTACTAAGACTAGAAGAGGAGGTTCATGGGTTATGTGAGAGTATTAGAGAGCAACTTGTGTTGTTAGATAGGATGAGTAGCAATCAAGAGAGATTTTCTTCTTGGGTGGTTGGTCGTATGACTCGGCTCATAGGGCATAGCGGTTTGAGTTTCCCCAGGTTTGATAGGAGCATCATTGGGAGCTCACACGTGTCATATAAGAGGCGGAGTGTCCGACAGAGGACCACAAGGCCCAGCACCTCAGCTGACCCACAAACCCAGGACTAGCCCGATCCTTGATCTTCCTATCTTTAGATTCTTTGGTTTTACCTTTATGTAGACATATTTATTATCTTTATTTTGTCTGTATTATGATATATTTGAATTTACCACTTATTATTATTTTGACAATGTGTATTGTGATATAACTGGTTTGGTTCCCTCTTGAAAGGTAGGACTAATGGATTCATGCTAGCAGTAAGTTCATCGAACGTTTATAAAATAGATATACCAGGAATTTTTGATTTCTATTTACAAGTTACTCATGAACTTACGAATGGAGACGATGAAAAGATCAGACCCGAATATACAAAAGATGAAAAGACGGTCGAATGGCTCACACAAGGACACTTGAGCGTGCATGAGATGGACTGAAGCTAGAGCAAGTCTAACTTAAAGATTTTTTTGTAACCAAAATTGCTTGCTGGGAGACAACCCGGAATGTAATTTCAAAGTTTTTATCGAGGTTGTCTTCATAGGTTGTCGATATGGCATATCCAAATTCCATGGATATGGCGTATTGATCAACCTGGATGTTATCCCTTTTATTTTCCTGCACTTTAAAACTTTTTTGTAGACTTGTCGATACGGCGTATTCAGATTTCTACATACGGCGTATCCGACCTCTGACACGTATTAGGATTTATGTTTACATGTTTTGATACAACGTATCCAGTAATATGGATACAGCGTATCGACTTCCTGTATGTTTTAGGTTTTTATTTTATTTCCTAACCAACGATTATTCATATATACGATTGCAATGTTTTTTTATGACATAGACAGGAGCATACTGAAACACGATAGACAAATTTGGTGGAGTACATATATTCTGGTATCTTATGTGTGTTGTAGTCATGATGTTATTCAAACGCTTTTTCATAACATAACACACATCCTTGCTCATATACGTATAATGGAGGATCATACTGAGAAAATCTCAGGGGAGTTTTCTGTTCTAATTCTTTTATTTCCTGTTTTTAATGTTATATTTATACAACGCGGGTGTTGTATATCTCAAGTGGGGAGAGGAGAGTTAGAACACTACTTGTCCATATTTTCATAATAATTTTCCAAATTTATGCCTAAATTTTTAAAAAAATTAGCAAATTTTTGTGAGATTATTAGTTGCATAACCCGCACACATAACCCTTATTTCCATATTGTGAGGATTTAGCCTATTTCGTTTCCCAATTTTTACCCAAATTCCACACAAATATGAGTGTGCTGGTGACTGTAGTAAACTTTAGAACTTGGCTTGGTATATTATTCGAGACCACCATAATAAGTACTATTTTATATAAATGGAGTGACCTTTCTAAATTGGTAAATTTCTAGGATTATACCAAGAAGCCTATACATATGGTGATATTAACTAACCACATTGGTTAGTTAACCCTCATATAAACCCTTTTATTTACTCTCATTTTTAGAGTAAGATACCTTTAGAAAAACCTACAGAGCCATTCCTTTCATTTCTTACACCACCAAATATTTGTTTTGTTACAACCTTACACCTTATCCTACCCTATAGATTAAGTCTTTAATCGGTTGCTAGTTGCTTTTGTGTAAAAGTATGTATATCCTGTGTTCGTGTATATATTTTCTATCTTTGGTTAGGTCGGGAAATCGCACAATGCTATGGGAATGTGAAAGTAGTAGTTTTCTTTTATTTTCTGTGTGTTTACTACTTTCACAATTATGATCGGATATTAATTATCTAGATTTATCATGTTCGTGAAGTGGTTAAATTTTACACCAAATTTTGTTTTCTAGTTATGTTATCAAAAAAATCAAAAAAAATAAAAAAATACAAAAAAAAGATGGAAGAGAAAAAAAAGAGGAGAGGTTTGTGAGATAATCGGTTCGCCTAAACTTAACCGGTTTCATTATTTATGTGATCAATTATTCGTTGGTACGTGTTATAAACCAACGATGTAAAGTTTTGTTGTATTTAGAGTTGGTACGTAAAATAAACCAACTATGTATTATTTTGTATTAAGTGGTAGATATCGTCACTATTGTTGTACTATATTATGGATGATTGGGAGTTGGTTGTTACGCGAACGCCAACTAGGTTGTTTTTATGGATCGCAAGGATCGTGATTGAGACATCTTTGAGTCTAATTCGTGTCTACCAAATAAAGCTCGAGTTTCCAGTGTTAAAGCGTGAGTTAGTTAGTGATTTATGTCTTTTTCATGGGTATGGTCGGGAAAGTAGCTAGCAGCATTGTTCTTTATTTGTTTGGACTTATTCTATTTGTTTTGTTATTTTATTTTACACCAATTATATTTTCGTCATGGCTAGTCCCTAACCTTTAGTTTTACTCAAATGATGGAGTGAGCAATCATATGTGTCTCATTCAAGGATTTGAATGTGTATGTGCGGTTTTGTCGCCCTTGTTAGTGTATTATTATTGAGAAAGGATTACCTAATCCCTACCCTATATCATTATTAATCTTAACCTTTGGCTAGCTTGAATGAGGGAGTGAGTAATCACATGTGTCTCATTTATGGACTTGAATGTGTATGTGTGGTTTTGTCGCCCTTGTTAGTGTAATACTGTTGGTGAAGATTACTTGGTCCTATTCTTTAGCTTATTCGAGTTAGGGGGTGAGCAATCACAAGTGTCACGATTATGGTCTTTATTTGTTTGGACTTATTCTATTTGTTTTGTTATTTTATTTTACACCAATTATATTTTCGTCATGGCTAGTCCCTAACCTTTAGTTTTACTCAAATGATGGAGTGAGCAATCATATGTGTCTCATTCAAGGATTTGAATGTGTATGTGCGGTTTTGTCGCCCTTGTTAGTGTATTATTATTGAGAAAGGATTACCTAATCCCTACCCTATATCATTATTAATCTTAACCTTTGGCTAGCTTGAATGAGGGAGTGAGTAATCACATGTGTCTCATTTATGGACTTGAATGTGTATGTGTGGTTTTGTCGCCCTTGTTAGTGTAATACTGTTGGTGAAGATTACTTGGTCCTATTCTTTAGCTTATTCGAGTTAGGGAGTGAGCAATCACAAGTGTCGCGTTCATGGATTTGGGTGTGCATTTGCGGTTTTGTCTCCCTTTCTGGAATATTGGTATCGATAGAGATTAAAAAGAATGATCAACCCTTAAACCTTATCATTTAAGCCAATTTACCTTTTTAGACTTGTTACTCCTTAGCTTTAGTGGTGAAGATGTGTATCCTTGCCAAGCTTATGATAGAATACTCGTCACGACTAAGCAATTGAGCGAATTACTAAATATTACCACATAGATTAGTTGAGTGATTTGAGTGTTTTTATTTCCTATTTTGTGATGTGTTCGGTTATGTGTTGGTGATTAAACAAGAAAATGCTTAAAGGAAAAACCCTAGACTTTGGTTTGGGATACATTTACATAAGATGTTTCTAAAGTCTACTTGAGGACAAGTAGGATTCAAGTGGGCGGATATTTGATGACATCAAATAAGGTCACATTATAAGCATCATTTATCTCATCTATATTGCTTGTTTTCCATTATTTTATATGAGATTTGATACTTAATCGTTTATATTTGTTAATCTCAGTTATTATCAAGCAGTTGGCAAAATATAGGGAAAAGCAGGTGTTTTGAAGCATAAACGAAGAATTTAAGAAAGTCTATAGATTCTGAAAACCAATACGTCGTATCATTCTAGACACATACGTTGTATCCCAAGACTTAAATGAATTCATGACCATTTCCTGACTTTGAAGAATACGTCGTATTCACTTCATCAAATACGCCGTATATGATACCTTGATCAACACTCAGAGCAAACATGATTTCAAGCAATACGGCGTATTTAGAAGGCCCTATAAGCCGTATAGGGAAGTAATCATCAAATATTCCAGAATATTATAATCGTGGAACCCACTCTAAGTTACCCAATACACCGTATCGAACCCCTCGAATACGGCATATCAACCTATTTTCAGAGGTTTTAAATACTGAACCCTAAAAATGATTTTTAACATGCAAGGGAAGCCCTAAACCAAGAAGTTTGATACCAGACGTATTTAGAAGCAGAAGAAGGTCAACAAAGAGCTTCAAGTCATAGGAAAACTCTTGTAATCTCAACACTACGCTATACGTGTTCGGTTAATCGTATCGTTATATTTACTTTAATCATTCATATATGATATTGTGGTTTGTTACAATGACTATGGGCTGATACCTTTAGGTATCAGCCATGTTTATGATAATTTAATGTTTTGTTTGTCTATATCGATTGTTTACTTATTCGTTGCATGTTGATTATGTTTATCACTTGATATTTGTTTATGTTTGATTATGTGTTTAATCTTTTATTCAACCGGACCTAGTGATATGGACCAAGCATGTTAGAGTCTGGGATAGAACTACATACAGCTTATATGTGACTCTAGATTATAGGAATACAAATTTAAGTCATTAATGCCTCCCTGGTTTAAAGAGTGGTAGACTAAGTGGTGACTCAGGATTACAAATAACATTCTTTGGCCTTGTGTTGAACATAAGTGGATAAAGCCTCGATTAGCTAGGTTTCAGTATTCACCAGTATTGTCTACTAGATACATTATAATCAACAGATGTATGCTTTTGGAGAATTTAGGTTAATTGTGACAGGATTAATTTAATAAAGTTTAAGGAGAAGAGCCACCTAAACTTAGGGAATGATATAACACCAACGAAGTAATATAATCATTGCACGCACAGACAACTCTTGCATTTTATTAGATTAATCATGGTTGATACGTTTCCTTACATTTGTGCTGGACCGCTTCTTTATCTTTTGTTTATTTGCTTGTGTGTGTTTATCGCTTTACTTGTCATTTAGCATAGATTATACCTAAAACGTGTGCCAATGTCTTAGGCTGAAAACCCCCCTTTGTGTTAGTTTAGGTTTAGATAGATTTGTTAGATTATGTACATGTAAATTAATATATGTTCGGAAAATTTATTCGAGCCTACGAGGACGCACAAGTTAATACGTAAAACAATTAATAATAAATATATTAAATGTAATATATTCAAGTAATTAAGCTTAACGAGCGTTAAATAATAATATAAATATTTAACGGTAGTTATGTTAGTCATTAAATAGTTTAAAGACTAATATATGGGATTTATGGGATAAAAGAAAGTTTCTATTTTTTTCCTTTTCCCCCTTAGCCGATCGAACCATATCCCAAAGGAGGTGGGATTGCCTAAAAATAGAGGTTTAGGGTGTTTAGTTTTCTCATAACTTGAAAACATAAATCACTAAAATTCTCTCCTTCTCTCCCTCTTGCTCCTGCGATTAACCAAACATCCCCAAGGGATCTGGTTCGTGAGTTTTGTTCGACAAAGAGAAACCACAAAGGTTTCAATAGTTGATTTCCTCAAGAACGCGTTGGTTTGGCTTTATTAATACTAGTACTAGCATACTTAATTTTTTGCTATGAACGTATTATGTGTGTTGAAGTAGAGAGATCTTACTTTAGATCTTGGGTGGTTAGTGCGTGGTATACGATTTATACACACGCGTATATTCAAGAAGATGGATACGTTAATTGCTACAAGGTACATGTTCTTGTTCTTTTGTTAATTATCTTTTCTATATGTGTTTATATGTTTTCCGTTGCGTACTCGTGATTTGAATTGGTCAATAGTTGTTAAAACCCAACAGTGGTATTGATTGCAGTCTTACGTACCTATAAAATATATAATAATAATACTACTTAGGTAAATTTCAACTATTCACCTTTAACCAAGGTAAAAAGTTAAGACTTACAAAAATAATATAATATATATAATATACGTATGTTTGACCGGGTAAGTATGATCACCCGGGTCGTTTCCCCAATGACTAGTGAGATTGAAACCACGTTTTAGTTCGGATCCTGATTTGAATGGAACAAAGATATTTTGGATAAGCTATTGCTACGAAATTAAGAAGCAACAAATAATGACAATTAAGCAAATAAACAAATTTTAAATCCTAAAAATGTAAACTAAAATTTTACTAGATAAAGAAAAATTGCCTAAGATTATTAAAAACAAAAGCCCTAATTTTTATCTTTTTATAAAAGTTTAATTAAACTAATTAAAAATCAACCCTAAATACTAATTAAAATTAATAAACCTAATTAAAAACTTAACTAAGAACTAATGGAGCAAAACCTAAGAAACTAACGGGGAAACTAACAAACTAACGGAGGGACTAACTGAAAAACAATTAAAATCGAAAAGTTACACTTTCTACCCTTAGAATCTACCCCGATAACAAGCTAAGTATGCATGATATAATGATGTTTTTAAGGCGTTGGTCTTGATTGACCACCATCTTCTTATTATTTGATTAGGAGATCTTGATATTAATGATTAGGAGATCTTGATATTAGAGTTTTACTTGCATGGACTTTACTTGTTTATTTTCCGCTGTGCATGTCTTATAGTCTATGTGGGTGACCACCAAAACCTTACAAAAGGTTAGGAAGGTGGCCTGTTTTTGTTTTCAATTTTATAATTTGGTCCAAAAATATTGGTTATTAAATTTGAAGTACATGTGCATTTCTTGTTTTTTATTCATATCATAAGTAAAAACGAATTTATAAAACTTTTTTGCTAAATCTGGAAATATTTAGACTTTTTTAATTAAATATACTTCTTCTAAAAAAATACAACTATTAGTCAATAAGGAAAGATTTGATTTTGTAGAAATACAAAAGTCTCCACTTGAGGTTTTGTTTTATTATATAAAAGATTCAACATTACAAGGTAATCAGTACAGTAAAATTCATGCTTGGGTCAAGAACAGACCGAATCCAAACACCTCCTTTTGTCCAGAACGACCCCGATCCAAACACATCCTTATGTACGGAACAACCTCAACCCATACACGTGGACGACCAAGCTTGAAGAGAGAACAAAAGAAGTGTGTTGATCCAGAAATTCAAGATCCTAGTAAAAGTAGTTATTCAACCAGGCTTTTCGGGATAGACCTTAATGAGGAGCCACCAAGACATAATTGATGCTCGAATTATGAAACACACGCACACAATGTGTTGCTAGACTTAAACAAAGAACCTCTGAGACACAGTTCATATGTAAGCCAGTCGTCCGCAAAACATGGTTCAAATATGGTAACACGCGTTCCGGAAATATTTTTGAAACAACTTCCACATATATTCCATCCTTAAGTTACAGATTTGCAAAATGTTATTTGCGATGGAATTTGCGAATTTTGGTATGTCGTGTCATTCTCAGTCTCCTTCAAGATTATTAGCCCCGTATAACAGTGAAAATGCATTCGGATGGGAAGACACATATGTTAGTCGTCAAAATGTGTTTCGCGAATATTATTATTATATTTCCGAAACCATTGACCTATCAAAGAAATTATGTAATGTTCTCTATATTGTATTTCTATTTATGTTTTTTCAATGAAATTGTAGTATTTGTTCAATTATATATATATATATATATATATATATATATATATATATATATATATATATATATATATATATATATATATGACAAAGGTAAAAATAAATAGATAAGTAAAAAAGAAAAAATAATTATAAAGATGAACATGATTAACTTATAATAACAAAAAAGTAAAAAAAAATCAATAATTGACATAATTGTATGTGATTTTTGATGAAGAAATATATAAAACATAGTAATAATTAGTATAAGCGAAAATTACCTACATTGATCGTCAGAGAACCATGGTTTAAAATGTATTACGAAAGTGGACCGTTTACTCGTGGGATATTTTAAGGGAGCTCCACGAGTGAAACGTGTCATCTTCTTATTAATCCTCGTCCCAAAATGTCCAAACAATATGAAGTTGGCAGCTTTTGCAATTCACTCGTGAAAAAAGGTGGAGATATTCTGAATTTTGCATCTTTTATAAGTTCACTCATAAAGAATTTTATGTGTAGTACACGAGTGAATTAATGCCTTAGGATACCGCGCTCAGTTTAATTAACTTTCATATGTTTATGTTTTGGTTGTTGAAAATGTGCTACGAAAATTATTATTTGCAAACTTTGGACACCATTTAATACATGTATATCTTATATATATATGTTTGTTAGTGGATTTGCGTTCTGCCTGAAGTAAGCTTCACAACAAAATAACGAGTGTGTTAAATGAAGTTAATATGAAATCGTGTCTCAATGTGAGTCACTTGAAACACAAAATGTGTTGCAAAAATAATTATTTGAATGAGACATCGTGTCTCAAAGTGAGTCACTTAAAACACCAAATGGGTTTTTGTTTAGGCTGCTCATAGTAGTGACACCAGGTATGTGGAAGCGAACAAGCCATTAAGATTTTTGGGTAGAAATTAAAAGTGTATAAAAGATGGAAGAGTTGATGAAAATGAATAAAGTGTATGTAAATTGTTTATGAAATGGTAAAATAAGTGGGGTATTTATAGTGTTAATATGTCATTGAGTAGTCACATCTATGTCAGTACATATGCAAACAGAATTGTCAAATCATGTCTTCTTTCGTGTAAAATTCTAAGTGTTCGCGAGATCGTCATTAATAGTCGTCGCTACCACCACAACACCACCAACACCGTCTTTCTACAAAGCCACCACCACCACCAAATGTTAATACAAAACCACCACCACAACACCACAAAGTATAAAAACTTAAATATCATATAATGCTTTGCCAATATGAAAAGAAATTGTGAGGACAAACTGCTGCTCATCCTTGTGTTATAAATCGGAATTCACTTTGAATTGTCATTCCATTTGATTTTTCGGTCATTCAATCGGATCTCCCTCCTTCCCATTAAAACACTCGTGGACTACACCTACTATTTTACACGAGTGAACTTATAAAAGATGTCAAGTTCAGAATCTTTCTACCTTTTTCCACAAGTGAATTGCAAAATTATATTGTTTGGACACTTTGGGACGTGTATTAATAAGAGGATGACACGTTTCACTCGTGGAGCCCCCTTAAAATATTCCACGTTCATAATACATGAAAAAGCAGTCGTTTTAAACCATGATTCTGTGACGGTCCATGTAGGTAATTTATATTTAATTAACTTCTTGGCGTATTTAAAATCTCCCTTATTATATGATATGTGGTTTTTCGAAGTCATTAGGTTTTCTAGATTTATAGAAAAATAAAAAGATTGTATAATAATGATTACCTATTTATTAAATAAGCTAGTAGTTATTAAATGAGGGTGTATTGTCAAGTTTTGAAGGCGTACAAACAAGTTACCCATAATATTGGTTGCTAGATATTAACGGACTTATATTATGATCAATAAATTCTCTTAATTAAGAGGCGTTTCATGTATCCAACTAATAAAATAAATTATCTCAACCGTCCCAAATTAATCTCTGTATTTCTCTTTAAGTTTTACCATATGGATCCATATTTTGAAATCATTTCAGATTAAAAAAGTCTTTACTTTGATACAAGAATGAAGTCAGACCGAAGTGTAACCAAATCTAGTCTCATCTGGTGACATGTTTGATAAAAGATCAAGTGTAAGATACACCATATAATTCACTCCACATAGGTGTTATCTTATCAAATCATTTAGTTCGAATTGTATGTATATATGGCTCTCTCAGCTTTATGCAGCTCATGGCATAAGCGGATCTTCCAATTGTTTTGGTTGCTATGCAGAATTGGTCAGCAAAAATGGACCCGGCTACAAATGGTCAATGCTATGTGCCCTACGAGCCTGCCTTGAACTTGTCTTTTAGAGCAAAGGCTGCTGCACGGTACCATGAAGCTGCAGCCATGGCACCTGGATCGGGAACTGATGCAAGGTTATCTGCAGAGACATATGTTGAACGCCCAGCCTGCATAAACGCATAAACTTGTAAGAGAAAACCTAACGCAACACATTTAGCCAATGAAAATGGTGGATGTGAGAATTTCAACTCTTTTAATTAATGAGTCAATTTGCATTATGTTTTACAGACAATGGGTCAAAGAGGTACCAAGAATTAACGATTTCGACACTCAGACCATAGCAGCCACAATACAAGACATTGCCACAAACCAAAGGATCTTTGGCGTAACGGTACCCATGAGTTGGTTATGTCACCAACTACGAGGTTGTGGGTTCAAGTTCCACCCGGACGAAAGTGAGACTGTTGTGGTTGTGTGAGAATGTATATGCTATAGTTGGGTCTCGGGTGTGTGCATTTGCCTTTCAGAAATTAATAAATAAATAATGGTTTGCCATGAGAATTTGCATTATTTTTTGTATGAAATATGTCATATAGTCTATCAATTAACACCAATCCTTTAGCCTACTTGATGCTGGATAACAAATTCCAGACGCACAGTTGATACACAAAATTCAACTCAATCCATTCAGTTCAATTATTAAAGGAACATTAGCAGATAAAACTATCACAGCCTGCTTAGCTTTCTAAATGTAATAGATCCTACACAAAGATTAATGACCATAAAGTATGTAAAGATGATGATATCATCTATACAGGGATGTCAAGAACCATTAATGCCTTCTGCGGGTAAGGACTACTTCTGCCCGGCATTAATGTGACAAGAATGAGGTCAAGACGGGTTTGGTTCACAATGAATTTTATACCTATAAACAATGATTGGTTCACGTAGAGTTGACCTGACACATTCTTTGTCCATTGGAAATATTTAGGACTAATGCATTTAATAATTATTTTGGGCGACTCTCGCCCGTTTCCTTTCAAGCTGGCTTTCTAAATCTACTCATTTGACCCATCCAGGGCAAAACACAGCCTGCATGGACCCATGCATAAGTAAATGGGTCTAATCTGTCGCCTCTAGTCCTCTACTGATGCTATGTGTTTAATTTTTTAACCATCCATGACATGAACAAACTGGAAAATGTACAAAAAATGCTTCCTTATTGAAAGAAACAAGCTTTAATGGTACCTGAGCTTCCATTTGTTTAGTAGACTCAGCTCCAGCAATTGCCGCATCAGATGAGATAACAAAAGCATCCAAAGGATCGTCACCACTGGTTAACCTCTGTTAATAGAATCAGTATCGTAAGCGCGGCACACACACACACACTATAATCTTAACAGATTTTCACATACCTAACCTCCTTCTGGGAAGAAATACTACACACACACACAAACAATGTATCCATACTTGACCTTGGTTTTGAAAGGCATAAAGGGAATTTAAGCAAAGAAACAAGAGGTGGTAATTTCGACTCATTTACTTATAAATGGTTCAATTCAGGTTATGTTTCATCTCTTTCACGTCTAACAGGGAAAATAGAAAGAAAAGAAAAACAGTAAACTACAAACTTGTGCCTTTAGAAGGGTGCTTTGGTGATTTTCACTTAAGCTGGTAGGTGTGAA
>BQNB010149885.1:0-16111 GCA_026074375.1 Tanacetum coccineum
AAACTGTAACACCAAAGTCAATTAAATCCTGGATGTTCGTATTTCTCTTTACATGATAGAGATTATATAAATTGAAACACCAATGTCAATTAAGTCCTGGAAGTCACAATTATTCCCTCTAAGTAGTCAAAATGATAACACCTAAGTCAACTAAGTCCCAAATGTACTCATTTCTTTCTGCAGAATACAGACTAACTTAAGGAATCATCATACTTATCAAACCTATGTGAACCTCTTTTGTCAACTAATTCTAGTCCTTTTAAAAATAAGCTTAGAGATTAACTAATTGGTTTAAACATTAATTGTATCAGAAAGAGCTCTTCTCACATTTTAAATAATTATTCTCCCAACACTTCCCTTGGGAACTCAAATGATGCATACTAAAAAAATAACAAGATATCTCTTCCCCTATGTGGATGAAATAGTGAACCCGAAAGTAACAAGTTAAAACACTGATTTTCTCTACGGTTATGACATTTGTCTTCCCGGAATGACCTAAAATGAGAATAGGGTATGAATTCTATCATGTGTACTCATTATCTTTCTTGTATATCTATTCATTCCCCCCTTGCTGGTTTTGAAACCTCGGAATCAGCAAAACCTAGTACGCACATACACTTGAGATCGTGTTCGAAGAATTGATAAGCTTAAATCTATTCTGTGAGAATGAACTGAGTCTTAAATAGCAAATAAGTCCCTGAAGTTTGAAATAAATGACATCTAAAGCTCTTATAGTTAATATAAATTAACTCTTATTAAAAATGTTATCCGTCATTATCCAAAACATTATTCATTTATTCCGTGGCTTAATTTGAAAAGCCGTTTTAAAAGATTATTTGATGAAAATTTCTCCCCCTCAAATAATGACCCGTTTTCTATTTAAAGAGTTGTTGTCATTGTTTGAGTGGTCGAATTGTCTTTGAAAATCTTTTTGTTATTACTGACACCACTGATTCATTGTGAAGACAACTTTTTACTAATAACAATAAGATTTCTCTTGTTTTAACAAAGAAATGCACTGATACGTACATTAATTTGTATATAGGAAGCACGGGTTGTGCTGCAAAGTAAACACAAGCCTTTGCATGGTCATAAAGTAGACCATGCCCGAGAATAAATTCTCGTTGAGAGGACAAGTTTTCTTTTTGAAATACTTGCCTTTAAGATGATGACCGGGTTGCTATCAGAATTAATAGCAAGCCATTTTGGCATGTCTTGAAAGCTTTTAAAACTTCTGCTCGAACTTCATTTACAGCCTCGTATCATTCTTAAATGACATTTCTAAGGCCGTAAATGTTATCGATTTTCAGAAGACATGCCAGAGATACATATTTTTATATCTATCTGATTTTTTTTTTAATTTTTTTTTTATATTTAGAAAAATTTATTATAAGAGAAAAATTATTTTTGTGTATTTTAATTTATCTTATGTACATATGATACCAGGATATACCTTGTAGTAACCACCTTACTCGTACTCTTCCTCTGTAAGCGTTAGCATTTCGGAACATCTTTCTCAACCAGCTTCTCGATCAAGAAATTGAATCATTCTCTGAGCAAAGGTTTTGGGGTCGAAGATGTCATCAATTGGTATTCAGTTCAGGACAACGAATAGCTACTAAACGATTCCATCTCCACTTGCACCTTTATAAACATAGCGAAATCGATGTGCTTGGCTGGCGAGTGTTCACATTGTTCAGCATAAAGCAATCGCAACTCTAGATAATCGACCAGTAACAGAGGAATCTTATTGACTTGCAAGCACATAATCTGTTAGCTGTGAACGCATCCACATGGGATTTGAGCACTAACACCCAGATAGGTAATATATATCAGCCTCTGGTACCGAGATTGCAGTGCTCTTTGCTTCTTGGAATGACCAGCTAACCATTTTGGTCACCTACGAACTGAGCGCTTTCCTGATGTACAACGTCTTATAGTCCCCCTGACAGACACCCCCCGTGGGTCGGCATCCTGCATATTCTGTTAGGTGACAATTGTGTCCTTCAAGTACATAGACTCCATGTTTGAAGGTTCCCTTAAGGTATCTAAAGAACCGTTTCACCTCTTTGTAAGTGCTTGTCGGTAGGCTATAGCCTGATACCGATCACAATAAGGCGGACTGCTAATAATGACAGGTACTACTAGACTAAGATACATAAGGGATCCAATCATGCCATGGTAAAGTGTAGCCTCAACTTATTTCCCTGTAGATCTTCATCTAGTTTATTCTTTTTCAACCATGGTGTGTTAACAGAATCAGTAGTAAGCAAACTATATTTTTTAACAATTTTAGAAGCATATATGATTGGATATAGAAAGATTCCTCTGGTACATTGAGAGATTTTGTACTCCTAAAAAGAATGACCATCTGCCCGAAACAATCATCGACATCTTGAACTAAAGTGAATCAGCAATTAGCAAACTCATTACACATAGCAGTATTAGTGGATGCAAATATTATATCATCAACATAAATTTGTACCAGTAATAAGTCGGTTCTTGCTTTCTGTATAAAGAGTATTAGATCCACTGAACACCTTTTAAGAAAAGTTTATGAAATGATAAAATTGACAACATGATGTTACCATGCACGTGGTGCTTATTGAGACCGTAGAGAGCCTTTTTAAGCTTGTACACATGCGATGGGTTGACCTGATCAACAAATCCTTCTGGCTGACAAACGTAGACCTCTTCTTTAAGCTCACCATTTAAGAATGCCGTTTTAACATCCATTTGGAAAATCATCATATTCTTGTTGGCTGCGTTTGCTACAAAGATACAGATGGCCTCTATTCTTACAACCGGTGTAAATGATTCCTCGAAATTGATACCCTTAACTTGCCTAAATCCCTAAGCATCTTGATATTACCATGTCGTATTTTCGCGTTTATTTTACGAACTCATATATCTCACATATTTCTTTTAGTCAGGTATGCGTTTGACTTTTATTTTTTTTAAACATATAGTCTAATCGAGTAGTACAAGAGAATAATCATTCAACGTAAACGGTCACCAAATAAATTGAGGTTTCCGCCTAGCAAGTGTTATATAATTATTAGGAGGATAATTATTAACTTTGCGCGTTTTATTCTTGTTGGACACGTAAAAGAGTTACGCTTCGCAATAAAAATACGTTTAGACACACTCCGGAAATACCTAGACTTACCTAGACTCAAACCAATACCCATCTCTTTTATATATACCTTCAACCAAAAAAGATTATAAATTTTTGTGTCTTAACTAGCCATGGGGCCGGTTATGCTTAATCACAACACAAGCATGAGACAAAGTTGACATTCTTTAGTTTTATAACTAACTTAAAGTACAATAAAGGCTCATGTATAAAAACAGTGTCAAATCATGTGTACTTAGTAATTAATCCTAGGGCAAATCAAAAGGGCTTGAGAATGAAGATGATCACTTGTAATTCCCTTACAAGATCTTACATACCTTACAACATGTACCCTTAACCCATAACTTACCATAGTTAGTTTAAGGATGAATGTTTAGTTAGTTAAGGTTAAAGAAACCTTAAACTCTAGTCTAGCCCATTTTGCCTTTGTTTTCTTCATTTCACACGGTACAAGGACCATGGGGTAATACACACAAATCTTGGCTAAATCTTGTATAACCCTAGCTAATTAAGGTTAAGTACAAATAAATCTTATACAACAATTTGCTCATTAATGGGAGGTACTTAGGAGCTAATACCCTTTGTACAAAGATCACACACGATCTCCCTTTTTGCTCCTTGCCTTCACTCAGCACACACAAACTAACAACACAATATTTCCCTAAATCTTGTACAACATAGAGCAATTAAAGAATGTACTAGGTGGTTTGAGACAAAACCATGTCTTGTTAACCATAAACCCAAAACCGCCACTTATGGCTTTGGAGTTAGGACTTGGTTTAGAACTAGTTGATACTAGACAATAACCTATAAACAACAAGCTCTACTAAGCATTCATTCTTTACACACTCACACACATAAACAAAAACCACTAGCAAAACCTCTCTTGCTCCCTTCTTGATTTCAGACCATAACCGAACCCAAACACATCATTACCTTCACTTCCAAGCTCACTCAAGCATACTAAAATACTAAGGACACATACAAGACATATAGAAGGTACAACGAGCAAAATATAGGGTTATTTAAAAAGCATTAAAGCTTAGGTTTGATAAAAACATTCCAGTCGGTATAACACATAAGGGTTATCATTCTTACACGTCCAAACTCGAAGCCAAGACTCAGGACTTTTGTAAGTTGGCGTTCTAAGCTTACATTTTCATGAATCATACTTGTTTTATATTTGGTTTCTAGTCTATATGGTCTCGTAATTTGTAATTAACAAGATAACGTGAGCTTGTGCATGCATGGTGCAAATCATACATGTTACACGCTTGTACATATGTATATAATCAATTGTGTGGTGCTAAAATGCGTTAACATATGTAAAATGAGACTTAACGAGGACTAGGGCTTATTTGGTTAATTGAAAACACTTACACAAACGAAATACATGAAACTTACACTTAAACTTTTCATAAAACTCGATTGCTTGGCTTGTGGACGTAATATTCCAACAAATTGAACGGATTGCGATATATAGTATAGACATTAAGCGTGCCTAATGAGCTTAATTTTGAACGACATATGAAGACATAAACCAAACGCACATAGGTGATCCATAGGTCCCTGTTGGCCCAAGATCGAAGCCCATGTAGGGACAACAAACTCATATGAAGCTTCTGTATGACTTAAAGAGCCTAATAGTAGCTTAATGTGCTTAACGAAACCCTAACTAAACCCAAAAACCACTAATAAGCTTAACGACCCTAATGGACTGTTGGCCAAACAATTCGTTAACTAGGACCCCATCTTATTACGAAGCTCACTAAGCTTAAATAAGGTTTATAGAGCTTATTGAACTTAGTTGTATGATCGTATACACTTAGAAACCATGCCGGATCCTTAATGGACCTAATGGCCCATTAGCGGCCTAATATGGGCCCAACAGCCCCTAATAAGCTCGAGCAAGCTTAATCGGGAGCTTATTCAGATTTGTGGGCTTATTATAAGCATAGATTGCTAATGGACCTAAGGATAATGAACTTACACTTTTAAAACCCTTAATGGACCCAAAAGCCTATTACCGTGGCTTATGGCTTATAGGATAAGCCAATAAGCCAAAATACTTATATAAACTAATTAACTTAATTGTAATCAAAACCTACTTGAAAAACTAGCTAAACACTTTATTGGACCTTAAAGGCTTAATTCGAATTTATTATTAGGCCGAAAAGCCCAATAAGCCCAAATAAGCTCATCCGAGCTTATTGATAAGAAAAGGAAAAGGAAGAGCAAAAGCCCGAGAAAAAAAAAAAATAAAAGAAAAAAGAAAAAAAGAAGGCAAAAGGAAGAAGAAGGGCAAGAGAAAGCCTTGGTTAAAAAAAGAAAAGCCCAGAAAAAAGAAAAGGAAACAAGGGGAGCAAGAGGAAGCCGGGCAAAAAAAATAAAAAAAAAAAAAAAGGAAAAGAAAAAGAAAAAAAAGAAGAAAAAAAAAAAAAAAGAAAAAAAGGAAAAGCAAAAAAAAAAAAGAGAAGAAAAAGACGAAAAAAAGGAAAAAAAGGCGAGGGAAAAAAGAAAGGAAAAAAGAGAAGAGAAGAGGAAAAAGGAAAAAAGCCCAAGAAGCGGGCCCCCAAAGAAAAGGAAAATAAGATAAAAAACAAAAAAGAAAAGCAAAGAAAGTAAGAGGGCGAAAAAAAAAGGAAAAGAGGGTGGAAAAGCAAAAAAGGAAAAAGAAAAAAAAAAAAAGGAGGAAAGGCGGAAGAAAAAAGAAGAAAAAAAAGAAAAGGAAAAGGAGGGAAAAAAGAAAAAATAAAAAAAAAAAAAAAAAAAGAAAGAAAAGAAAAAAGAAAAGGCCCAAAAAGAAAAAAGCAAGTCAAAAAGAAAAGAAAAACAAGAAAACAAAAAAAGCCCCGAAAGAAAAGCCAAAGAAAGAAAAAAGGCCCGAGAAAAAAATAAAAAGAATAGCAGAAAAAAAAGAAAAAAAAAAAAGCGAAAAAAAAAAAAAAGCCCGCAAAAAAGAAAAAAAAAAAAAAAAGCCAAAAAGAGAAAAGGGAAAAGGAGAAAGAAGGCATAAAAAAATAAGAATAATAGAAAAAAGAAGCCAAGTAGAAAGAAAAAAAGAAAAAACAAAAAAAGGCGAGAAAAGGGGAAAAAAAAAAAAAAAGGAAAAAAAAGAGGAAATATAAAAGAAAGGTAAAGAAAAAAAAAAAAAAAAAAAAAAAAAGCAAGGAAAAAGATAAGCCCAAAAAAAAGAGAGGGGGAAAAAAGCAAAAAAGAAATAGCAGGCCCCATGAAAAAAAAATCATAAGGAAGAAAAAAAAAAAATAAAAAAGCAGAAAAAGAAAAAAAGCAAAAAGAAAAAAAAAAAAATAATAAAAAAGAGAAAAAAGCGGGCCTCCAAACAGCTTATTTTTGCAAAATCAAGCTTAAGGAGTCGTTTTGGCACTTGTTTTAACTAAAAGGGGATAATTTACAATTACAGACTAAAGTAGTCAAAAAGGAAACAAAAGGGTTAAAAATGTCAAAACTGAATTTATAAAGTATTAAGGTACTTATATTGCCACATCTGAAACATAAAAGGGCTATTTTTAAAGAATAAAGGACCAAAAGTGTAATTTTTGTAAGTTGTAAGACTAAGGTGTAAATGTGGAAACCTAAGGGTTTAAAGTGTAAATATTATATTTTCATAAACCTAGGGACTATTTTTGTAAATATAGAAAAACCTAAGGGTATTTTATGAACGGAAGTGATTTTAATAAACACTTAGCGCATCAGACATATATAATATTTACCGGATATTATACAAATTAAAACGCGACTTAATAAATATGTATATTTATTAATAACGTTTATACGTATACTTGAATGTGTGTAATCGTATACCTTCCCAAGAGCCATCAAGTAGAGACAAATACAATAAACATGTGCACCACCACACAAGGGATAACAGTATATATAAACCAGCAATTTATTGTAGTTTATGCATTAAGTCGTTAGCCTAAACTTGTAGACTAAGACTGACCGTATTTACTTAGGTATTTGACGGTGTGATTCATTTGCCATACTTGGATATATTTATCATTCACAGGGGACTACCAACTAAGGTGAGTTCATAGCCCCATGCTTTTTAATTATTTAAATGTTTTACATCTTTGGGGTGAGAACATGCTTTGTTTTACAAATTGGACGCAAGGATACATTTTATACAATGATTATGTGTTTTTGCCTAAGTAGCGATAACCCACTGAGCCCTTTATCATTAACTGTCAATTACTAGATTGTAAGCGCGAGTGTTATAAATAGATCTATTTGGGATTGACGTCCCCGTTTGGGTGAGTAGCGCTCACTGTGCCGGTTTGCCGGACAACAAACGTATACCTGACGGATTGGATGGTTGCGGGTTCGAACATAATTCATGGGCAAAATGTTTGCAAATTTATTTGCATTCATATACATCGAGCTTCAGAGTCTATGAAGCTAGAGAAATGAATTACTTTTTATATGTTTACATCTGTTGCTAAATCATACACCGGGAAATCTTGCGGTCCTACAATTGATTTACATAAACCTATGAATTCACCAACTTTATGTTGACATTTTAAGCATGTTTTTCATAGGTTAATAAGGCACGAGGTGCCCATATACATTGGGGGTCACTCTTGGAGAGAGTCAATACTAAATATTTGGGTCGTATTATATTTTGGGAACATTTGTTATAAACCAAAATCTTTACTTATATTGTCGAACAATTTAAAGCCATGAGCTTATGTAATGAACAAGTATTTTGTTAATCCAATGTATCTTTTTAAAACGACACGTTTAGTGGTCGTTCTCATATCTTATGCTATTGATCTATGAAGTAACGCCCTCGGATATTCAATATCCCGCTACAACTCAGATTTGGGGGTGTTACAGATTGGTATCAGAGCCAAGGTTATAGAGAACCAGGTCAAAAGTTTTCGTTTAGACTATAACCATTTTCAAACACTGCATTCACAAATAGGGTTTGCACGGGACACACATACATTACTTGTTTGCAATCTAGCATATGTGCTTACATGACATACAATATTTTAACATTAGTAGCTTACTAAGTGCTTGCATGATTGATATACGAGTATATAAATTAAATTACGTATATTACTATAAGAGTCTTAAAAATTAATACTTATATAAGTTATTTTGTTTTTACAACAGTCATGTCTTCTGCATCATCTGCGGTTACCTACACTTCCGTCTACACCAATTCTAAGCCAGGGAGGATATTTTAGGAAGCTGACGAGAAGCTGTCGGACGGTGGTTCTCCACAAGTCATCGTATACGGATACGATGGACTCCCTATGCAGCCGGTAGCCCCACCATCACCGGATTACATACCTGGCCCCGAGGAGCCACATACACCACCAGTACCACAAGACGAGGATGAGCGTGAAGCCTATTCATACATCTACATGATACCTAACGAAGTGCCGATAGCCTATGTACCCTAAAGTATAAACCAATGAGGATGAGCATGTGTTTCTGGCTGAGGAGCAGCCATTACCTCCTGTTGTTCACCTACTGCTGAGTCACCAGGATATGTTGTTGAGTTGGATCCAGAAGAGGATCCAAAGGAGTATGAGGATATGAGAACAGAGGATGTGTTCCTCTTGACTATCTCCATGGACGTGGGAGAGGTTTAGAGCTGATATGACCGATTCAACACGAGGATAACGCCGATGAGAAGGATGAGGAAGTAAGATGATAATATAGGAGAGGAGGAGGAAGCAACTTAGCTTCCGGCCGAGCTCCGCTGTATTGTACTCACAAATGAGCTTGTTTCCCTACCAGGAACAGAGCCCTTTACAACCACCACCACTCCACTGATCTTACTACCATTGGAGCTAGGATTATTGTGATTCGGCTTCAGGCTTCCATAACCCATCCCCCAAGGCAGAGGTTGAGAGACTTTAGCACAATGCCTACTACACCCCCATTCCACCACATATCCACTATCACCACCCTCTGCAGGGGAGCGCCTTGCTAGGTGCACGGCCCCATCTGCACATTCATCACCACCACCTGTGCCATCACCATTACTACCATCATCTGGGTGTCTAACCCAAATCCAGACACTCAGATAGCCTCTACTCATCCCTTGTTGATGCGGTTACTGCCAGCATTACCATCACCTACCACTATCCACCACTACCACCATCTGCTATACATACCACCCACCTGTTTGATCGTAGGGATGATATTCCCAAGTCCGAGCGGCCACCTCGCAAGAGGTCATGTTTGTTTGCTCTAAACCCAAAGTATGAGGTCGGGGAGAGTTCTACTGCTAGACCTACCAGAGGTCGAAGGGTAGATTATGGGTTTGTCAGCACCGTAGATGCTGAAGCAAGACGACGGGGGATTAGAGAGGTTGGGTATGGTATTAGGGATTCTTAGGTGGATCCGGCAAAGGCAGTTCCGGAGATAGCACCTATAACCGTAGGAGAGGTCAATACTAAGGTTACAGAGCTTGCTGAGCTCCATGAGCATGATACACAGGACTTATATGCTCTACTAGAGGATGATCAGGATAGTAGGACTCGCATATCACAGCGAGTCACTATGGACTCGCAGCGGGTCGACTTGCTTATGGAGGATAGGATAGCTCATCAGGAGACAATATTAATTGTAGAGGAGGAGGCCTATGCTTCCCGAGAGGCTTGGGCTTATTCGGTAGGATTGAGTCAGACAGTTCATTATGAGCTTTAGATCCACCGTAAGCAGGTGTATGCATACGAGTCCCAGATCTAGGCACAACAGACACAGCTACAGCTGCATGGTACTCTTATTTAGACACAGCACCAGGTATATAAGACTCGCTCCTAGATGCAGCAGACTGAGATGGCATATCTTTGAGAGACTGACCGTAGACGTAAGGCACAGATGATAAAGAATATCCTCTGAGATAGTGAGAGACATAAGACGAGAGATGGGGGGCATGCAGGCCGAGTTGTTAGCACTGCGAGAGCAGCAGAGGAGAGCTAGATAAGCTAGGACCAATGATTAGAGGTTCCAGAACACCAGTATTGTATCTAGGATCGATAGCCACCTCAAGATGGTTTATGGACATTTGTACTTTGCTAGTCATTTTCGGCATGTTACTATTAGGTGGGTCTCGCCGCTAAGCATGGACGTTAGATCTTTTGTATTGTATTTTGAATACCAAAAAACTATTTCATGTAAAAAATATTTCCAAGTTACGAATGAAATAGATGTGTTAATTTGTACTATATAACCACTCTGTGTTTTGTCTTATCTTATAAAATAATTGGTATGTCTGTCATGACCGTCACGTTTGTCTCTTATGATTTATACGACTCATTGCACCTGTAACGATACGAGGACGAATACCCCACCTAACAACATACTCTCAAGAATCTGTTCAAGCAGATATAGATCAAGCTCTTTGGCGAAACTCCACCAAGAGAAGGGGACGGAAGCACACATTCACACGGGGATAACCGGAAGGAATGTGCAAACTACACGCCCTTGTTTCTACGCTGACTTCATGAAATGTCAACCTTTGAACTTCAAAGAAATGCAGGCTTGTCGGTTTATCCCGTGTAATTGAAAGATGGAATCATTTTTTCAAATCAGTGGTTTGTGCAATGAAAATCAGGTTAAGTTTGCCACTTACACTCTGTTAGGGGCTGCTTTGACTTGGTGGGATGGTCAGATAAGAACCTTAGGTCCTGATGTATATTCGATGACTTGGGAAGTACTCAAGAAGAAAATGACGGACAAGTATTGTTCGTAGGGTGAAATCAAGAAACTAGAAATCGAGTTGTGGAACCTAAAGGTCAAAGGGAACGATGTTCCAACATACACTTAAACTATCCAAGAGCTAACCCATATGATACCAAGATTGTTGCTAATGTAAAACTGCGAATTTACAAGTACATCAGTGGACTCCCTGATAACATTTATGGAAATGTGAAGTCTTTCAGACCCAAGACGTTGGATGAGACTATTGAGTTGGCCAACGATTTGATGGACCAGAAACTCCGCACCTGTGCGGAAAGGCAGGCTGACAACAAAAGGAAGGCTGATGATTCATCCAAAAACAACCATGGCTATTAACAACAACCCTTCAAGAGACAGAATGTCACCAAGGTCTACAATATGGGGGCGGGTGAAAAGAAGCCGTATGGTGGGTGATTACCAATTAGCCATTTATCAACGACAATGGCCTTGTGTACTCAGAAATGCCACAAAATGAAACAAGTAGGGAACTTATGCCTCGACTTGATAGGTTTCTGGCAACACTAATGATTGCTAAAAGCACAGAGGGGACAATAGGGCAGTTACCAAGGGGAATGGTTGTTTTAGAATGTGCCACCAGGAAAACCATTTTTCAAGGAGAGATTATCCAGAAATTAAAGAATAAGGATGGTGGAAATGGGAATGCCCAAGGCTGGGTAACGAAGATGGAATTGCAGAGAAAATGGTAATGCATCAAGAACCCTGACTCCAATTGTCGTCACAGTTACGTTCCTCTTAATACAACTGCTATGCATCTCATCTTAATTTAACACTGGTGCCGATAAAAGTTATATATCTACACAATTTAGTTTTCCCTGATTGACATCGCCCCAACTTCTATAAAAAATAGTTATGACGTTTGAATTATCGATGGGAAAATAGCAGGATAAGACCACTATTATACGGGGTTGCACTTTAAATTTCTTAAACCATCCGTTCAACATAGATCTAATGCCCGTAGAACTGGGTAGTTTCGACGTTATTATCGGCATGGATTGGTTAAGAAGGTGTCACGCCGTGATCGTGTGTGATGAGAAACTTGTTCGAATTCCCTATGGGAATGAAACCTTGATTTTTCGTGGTGACGAAAGTAACAACGGCAGAGAATCTCGGTTGACCATTATCTCATGTTCAAAGGCTCAAGAGTACATGGCGAAAGGATGTCAGATCTTTTTGGCACAGATATCCGCCAAGAAGGAGGAGGACAAGTCAGAAGGAAAGCAACTTAAGGACGTACCAATCGTCTGAGATTTTCCTGAAGTGTTTCCCGAGGACTTGCCGGGTCTTCCTCCGGCTCGACCAGTGGAATTCCAGATCGACTTAATTCCAGGAGCCGCGCCCGTAGCTCGAGCACCGTATCGATTGGCACCGTCCGAAATGAAGGAATTGTCAGAACAACTGCAAGAGCTTTCCGACAAAGGCTTCATAAGACCCAGTTCCTCACCTTGGGGAGCCCCGGTCTTGTTTGTCAAAAAGAAGGATGGGTCATTCAGGATGTGCATTGACTACCGTGAGTTAAATAAGCTGACAGTGAAGAATCGTTATCCACTCCCAAGGATCGACGATTTATTTGATCAACTCCAGGGATCCAGTATTTATTCGAAGATAGATTTGAGATCGGGTTATCACCAGCTTAGAGTACGAGAGCAAGACATTCCAAAGACGGCATTCCGAACTCGGTATGGTCATTACGAGTTTCAGGTTATGCCATTCGGACTAACAAACGCACCTGCGGTATTCATGGACCTCATGAACCGAGTATGCAAGCCTTACTTGGATAAGTTCGTAATCGTCTTCATCGATGATATACTTATTTATTCAAAGGACAAGAAAGAGCACGAAGAACATCTTAAGGCAATTTTGGAATTGCTTAAGAAAGAGAAGTTGTATGCCAAGTTTTCAAAGTGTGAATTTTGGATTCCGAAGGTACAATTTCTCGGTCACGTCATTGATAGCAGAGGTATCCATGTGGATCCAGCCAAGATAGAATCTATCAAGGATTGGGCATCTCCTAAGACACCGACGGAGATCCGCCAATTCTTAGGTCTTGCTGGGTACTATCGAAGGTTCATCGAGGGATTTTCGAAGATTGCTAAATCAATGACAAAGCTCACTCAGAAAGGAGTCAAGTTTGACTGGGGAGAAAAGGAAGAAAACGCTTTTCAGTTAATAAAGCAGAAGTTGTGCAGTGCGCCGATTCTGGCTTTACCTGAGGGAAGCGAAGATTTTGTGGTCTATTGTGATGCTTCACACAAGGGTTTAGGTGTTGTATTGATGCAGAGAGAGAAGGTGATTGCCTATGCTTCTCGACAACTAAAAGTTCACGAGAAGAACTACACCACTCATGATTTAGAACTTGGATCGGTGGTGTTTGCTCTAAAGAAATGGATACATTATCTATACGGAACCAAGTGCACAGTGTTCACCGACCATAAAAGTCTACAACACATTCCTTACCAAAAGGAGCTTAACATGAGGCAGCGCCGTTGGCTAGAGTTGCTAAGTGATTACGATTGTAACATTCGTTATCACCTGAGGAAGGAAAACGTAGTGGCCGATGCATTGAGCCGTAAGGAACAGATTAAGCCATTGCGGGTTCGAGACTTAGTTATGACTATTGGCTTGGATCTTCCCAAACAAATACTAGAAGCTCAGATCGAAGCTTTGAAACCAGAGAACCTTGAGAATGAAGATGTAGGTGGTATGATCAGAAAGGATATACCTAAGGAAAAGTTGGAACCACGCGCCGATGGAACTTTATGTTTAAACGACAAAAGTTGGTTACCATGCTATGGCGACTTAAGATCCATGATTATGCACGGATCCCATAAGTCGAATAACTCTATCCATCCCGGTTCTGAAAAGATGTACCAAGACATGAAAAAGCTATATTGGTGGCTCAATATGAAAGCCGACATCGCCACATATGTTAGCAAGTGCTTGACATGTGCAAAAGTCAAGGCCGAACATCAAAGGCCATCGGGGTTATTAGTACAACCAGCAATACCCGAATGGAAGTAAGATAATATCATGATGGGCTTTATCACCAAGCTTCCTAAGTCGTCACAAGGTTTTGACACCATCTGGGTGATTGTGGATCGACTTACAAAATCTGCTCACTTCTTGCCAATAAGGGAGAATGATCCATTGGACAAGTTGGCAAGGTTGTACCTGAACAGGATAGTAGCAAGACACGGAATACCTGTTTCAATCATCTGTGATCGTGATGGGAGGTTCACATCAAACTTCTAGAGATCATTTCAGAAAGCTTTGGGTACAGATCTGAGTATGAGCATCGCGTATCATCCAGAAACCGACGGTCAGAGCGAGAGGACTATTCAAACTCTCAAGGACATGCTACGTGCTTGCGTGATCGATTTTGGCAAAGGCTGGGTTAAGCATTTGCCATTAGCCAAATTTTCATATAACAACAGTTATCACGCTAGCATAAAGGCCGCACCTTATGAGGCACTTTATGGTCGAAAATATCGATCACTTGTGTGCTGGGCTGAAGTTGGAGAAGCCCAACTGACTGGTCTGGAATTGATCCAAGAAACAACGAAAAAGATCGTCCTGATCAAGCAGAGAATTCAAGCTGCTCAGGATCGACAAAAGAGCTACGATGACTTGAAGCAAAATCCAATGGAGTTTGAAGTTGGGGATAGGGTTATTCTCAAGGTCTCACCTTAGAAAGGGGTTGTACGATTCGGTAAGCGGGGCAAGTTGAACCCGAGATACGTCGGACCCTTTAAGGTGTTAGCCAAGGTTAGGAAGGTTGCTTACAGGCTGGAACTTCCTCAAGTGTTGAGCAGGGTTCACCATACTTTTCATGTGTCTAATCTGAAGAAATGTTACGCCGATAAACCATTAGTCATGCCGTTGGAAGGAATTCACGTTGACGATAAGCTCCAGTTTGTGGAAGAGCCCATTGAAATCATAGAACGGGAAATCAAACGACTAAACCGAAGCCGAATACCATTGGTTAAGGTTCGCTGGAACTCTAGGAGAGGTCCTGAGTTCACCTGGGAACGTGAAGATTCGTTCAAACAGAAATACCCACATCTTTTCACAAACCGGGCTTCGTCATCCACTACAAGGTCTTAAGCTTTGAGGATAAAGCTCTTTTAATGGGTGGAGACTGTAACATTTCTCAGTTTCAGGTCATTTTACGATTCCTATTATTCGTCATTATTTATTTTGGTCCGATACACGTTTACTTTTAATTTAACTTTTAAGCTATATTGCGTAGACTAGAAATAACCATTCAACGTAAACGACCACCAAATAAATTAAGGTTTACGTCAAGCAAGTGTTAGGTAATTAGTAAGAAGATAATTATTGACTTTGCGCATTTTATTTTTATTGGTCATGTAAAGGCTTACGTTTCGCAATAAAATACCTTTAGACACACCTTAGAAATACCTAGACTTACCTAGACTCAAACCAATACCCACTTTTAATCCTTAAACACAAAATTTATAAAATTCTTGTGTTAATAACCCACTAGGGCAGAATATGGGTAAGAATAACCCATAAACAATTCGTCCCATGTGCTTATATCAACTAGAAAATCTCCAAATGATCCCTAAGTACTTGTACAACCTATGCTTAATTAAAGCATGTACTAAAGGTCTCTAACTAACTTATTACACAATGGTTAATAACCATTTTGTTCTCTTTGTTTCCCTCTTGATCCACACGGCTAAGGAAACACACACACAACCCATAAGATTTCAAATCTTAACAAATCTTATACATATATCTTGCAATTAAGAGTTGTACTAGTAAGGTATTATCAAAACTATGGGAGATTAACTAGAAACCACAAAATCGCTGATTTAGGGCATGGTTTGGTTTGGATTAGGGACAAGGAAATGTAACTAGCTTATAAGCCTATAAATGCCCATCTACACTTGACATAAAACTCTTCTTGAAACTTATAAACTCACTAAACAATCCCTCTCAAACAAAACACATTGTTTCACTTGTTCGTAACTTATGTATCGCGCGATAGTGTAGTAGCTAGAAGCTAGTAGTAGTAGCTAGAAGCTAGTAGTCAGAATTCCCATATGAGTCCAACGCACGTCTTTTTCTAGAGTATACTATCACCAATTTGTCGATTTCTTTATAGCAAGGTCCTGCATAAAAGTTATAGAAGACGAAACATGCAATTCTATCCCAGGTTTACAATGGTTACAATGCGGGAAAATAAACACATATACTATACAGGGAGTC
>BQNB010149886.1:0-16111 GCA_026074375.1 Tanacetum coccineum
TCGGGGAGTGAAAATTAATCTTAATTTTTATTTTGATATTTTGGTTTTTAACATTAGATTAGATCTAACCATTAGGATTAGTGTAGCTTAAATTAATTTGCATATTTGCGTGCTTGTTTTGTGTGTTTAATTTTTTTGCATTGTATATTTTTGCATATTGTGTGTTTGTGTGCATTATTACAGTTCGCTGTAACTTTCTGAGTTGAATACTCAATACGGCGTATTCAACTTCTTGGATACGGCGTATAATTTTTTTCAAACTAATACAACGTATTCGACTCAACCATCAATACGGTGTATTCCGTTCACTGAATACGGCGTATTAAGCTATTTGACAGTTTTCTTTTCAAGCAAATTTATTACAGGTCACAGGCGTGGTAAGGTGTATAACTGGGAAACTGCTACGTATGGTAAGATCTAGGATAATGAAGACGTTCACGACCTCGGATCTGTTGAAACTGAATTCCCAGCTATAGTCTTTAACGACACATTAACATCTGAAGCAACACTCTCGTGTGAGCCTACGGTAAGTTCTCTTAACGATGAAATTAACTTTAGAATATCATTTGACGAATCCGACGATGAAGATTGCACGGTAATTTTCGACAAAAATTCATTTTCCTACAAAATAATTTATGTCAACAATTTAAAAACGGATTCAGAAAATGAAAATGATAAAGTCAATATGCCTTTGCTTTTATCACATAAGCCTACGGTTAGTTATTTTGATGATTTAGACTTCTTTAAAGATTTCGAGAATGAATTTCCAGCCATTGTTTACAATGATGCTCAAACGTCCAAATCAGATTTATTAACTGAACCGATTTTAAACCCTCAACATATCGATGAATTTAATTTGAAAGATGAAACATCATTGTCCGAATGTGATGAAGAGGAACAAAACGTTTTAAACTTTAATGATCTATTTCCTTTTAACGTAATTTATCCCGATGAATTAAAAACAGATACGGACAATGATAATGATAAAGTCGATATTGAACACTCTTCGGAGGATTTATCTGTCAAACCATTACCTGATTTAATAAATACCGATGTTGGTGCCTATGCACATGGGTCAAATAAGCTTTTGGAAACAAGTCATGATACATCTAATAAATTTTTCAAAACTAGAATTTTTATCAAGGAATTAAATCTTAATATCATGACTTGTAATCATCTTAACAAAGGGATGTCATTCATTTTCCTAATCAAGAATTTGTATGTGCCATTTGGCATCCCGTTCGACCCCAAATTGTTTTATAAGGATGGGATTAAATTGGGGCAAGTCTAACTTAAAGACTTTTCTGTAAACAAAAGTGCTTGCCGGGAGACAACCCGGAATGTATTTTCAATTTTTATCGAGTCTGTCTTCCCAGATATACGATATGGTGTATCCAAACCCAATGGATACGGTGTATTGACTATTTGGAAGTTAATACAGGCATATTTTAGCCACTGTCTATAACAACCATTCATTAAAATGTTAACACCCTAATGGTCGCAGGGAATATGGGTTGGTGGAGTGTTATCTTCCATAATTCAACAAAACGAGATATGTGTCGACCTCTATGATAAGTCATTTTTTAAAATGATACATTGGATGAAATAGCTTGTTTGTTACATTAGCGAAGATTAAAATAGATCATCATGAAAAGTAATGATTTTTAACATAACAAATTTCCCAAAATGTAATGCACCCAAATCTTTATAGTAATGACTCCAAAATGGTGACCACCAATGTATCCTTGTTTCTCGTACCTTATTGACCTGAGAAAAACATGATTTAAAACATCAACATAGAGTTAGTGAATTCACAGGTTTAATAAATGTATAAAAATAGGACTGCAAAAATTCCAATGTAAGACATGTAACACATACAACATCTTAAAAGTAATTACGAAGTGCACTAAGCTCATGACACTGAAGCTTGACATCAATGTATGCAATTTAATGCACATAATGTACCCGTGTAGATGTTCAAACCCGCAACATTCAAATTGTTCCTACATATATACATTCGTTGTTTCAGCACATTCGAAACTGGAGAGCGCTACTCACCCGAACGGGGATGTCAATCCCAAATAGATCTATTCATAACATTCGCGCTCGCTAACTAGCAATTGACAGTTCATGAGGGTGGGCAATAGTGGGTTTAGCTACTTAGGCCAACTCGTAATATGTTTAAAAGAGTACTTGCGTCCAATTGGTCATTTTTTTGCAAGTGATTTCAAAATCTGTTAGTTGAACTTGCATTTAAACATTGTTCTTTTCATCTTTTTTGCAGTAACGGTTGGGCTCACATGGAAGGATTCTAAAGCGGATTTAAATCTCAGTGAGATCGTAGATGAGCAGAATTAATGCACACAAAGCCTATGTCATGATCTAAAGTGGTAAGTTATCGAATTTCCTTCATTTTTCTGAAACGCATGCGTTAAATTTTTATTTCAGCCCCTCCAGCAGCCAACGCACTCATATGTGCTAAATACCAGAGGAAAAACATCGTTAAAATAATCAAAAGAACAGTTTGAGAGTGTTTGGGATAGTGAACCGAACACTTTTTATTTGCGAGTGAAATAACACTTTTGAATGTAGGCTGCTCTTAAAGGCTGCATGATTTTGGGAGTGGCAGTGTTAGTCCCATATTTTTATTACTGCGTATGTCTATAAATTCATCACTTCAAATTGCAGTTTGCTATGAATATATCAAAGGATAAACACCATTCTTTGGTCACTGTATTTTCACACGTGTTATCTTTTCCTTAAATCTTTATGTATTCAATTCATGACATATACGATTCAGAATATTATCTTTTATTTATACAATGTCTTCCCCATATGATTTATGACATTTTCTGTTGTCTTCTTCCTATTGAAAGTATACCACATTTTTTGCTATCATGATGTACCATATCTATATATCTATATATGTAATAATAAAAAGATTTTTGAATATCCATATACCCATTTTTTGACGTCATATATACACGTAACACTTTTCTATTCTCCCCCTTTTAGTGCTATTTTTTCTATCACTGGATAACTTTTCTATTCTCCGCGTTTTAGATCGGCTCACAAGGTCATGAAGAATAAAATGTAAAGCAATATGCTCTCTAGATTTACGACAGAGGACTCTAAGGATGAAACGTTCTCAAGGATTTAAAAAGAATGCTCGACAAGCAGGTAAGCAATGTTAATTTGGAGACATTTAATTATTAGATTTTGTTCTATGGGTGTTTGGTTTTTGTTTTGCTGTCAAAAGGGGTGTTTGGTTGTTTTTTGCTGTCAAAAGGGGTGTTTGGTAGCTGATTCTGCTGTCAAAAGGGTGTTTGGTAGCTGATTTTGCTGTCAAAATGGGTGTTTGGTAGCTGATTTGCTGTCAAAAGGGTTGTTTGGTTGTTGTTTTTGCTGTCAAAGGGGTGTTTGGTTGTTGTTTTTGCTGTCAAACGGGGTTTTTGGTTGTTGTTTTTAATGTCATAGGGGTTGTTTGGTTGCCAATTTAGTTGTCAAAACTAGGGATATTTTGCGGAAACTTAGAGATAAATTTTTTACCACATACGCACATTACTTAAATCTATGGTGGGAGTTGTAATGGTCTACCAGCGGAATATTAATTTATACTTTTATAAGAAATAAACCATGTTGTTTCTCTTGAACTTGTATCAGTGTACTAAGATTAATCCATATTATCAATACAGAATGTGCCTGCTATTGCTTGGGGAAAACGGTCACGTGTAGTACTAGATGTCGGATGTGGGGTTGCTAGCTTTGGAGGATATCTGTTTGACAGCGACGTTCTAGCAATGTCTTTTGCTCCAAAAGATGAACATGAAGCTCAAGTTCAATTTGCACTAGAGAGGGGAATACCTGCCATATGTGTTGTCATGGGCACACAAAGGCTTCCTTATCCTGCGAGAGTTTTTGATATTGTGCACTGTGCACGCTGCAGAGTTCCATGGCATATTGAAGGTATTTACTTTTCTTTTTTGTACATTAGCGAAAACTATCACAAGAGAGAGAAAAGATATTGGCTGAGCAAAAATGAAGAAAATTATGTTTATATGTAGAGTTGGAAATTGTGGGGCTGGGCAACGGGTGAAAAAAACTTTTGGTAATGGTTAAAATGGGCTGTGTTGGCTTGGGTTGTCCTGCACTTTTAGTCCAAACTTATCCAGGCAAAAATATGCTTTGGCTATCTTTTGACCCGTTTGACCCAACCTGAATCGCCGCCTCATTTACAAGTATATGATTTAAAAATTCCCACTTCTTTTTTTTGTGCATGCTCGATGTTTTTTTAGAACATCTTTCAAGTTATTTGTTACTTCTATCTTTAGGTGGTAAACTTCTCTTAGAGCTGAATCGTTTATTACGACCTGGTGGCTACTTTGTTTGGTCTGCTACTCCTATCTGCCAGAAACTTTCAGAAGATGTTGGAATTTGGGAAGGTATGTTTTCTTTTAGCAATCAAAAGTTCCCTTATAAATGACATCGTTTGCAGAACCCAAATAGTTATTCACTAATTCACCAAATTTGGCAGCCATGAAAAAATTAACCAAGTCGATGTGCTGGGAAGTCAAAGTAGTTGGTAAGGATAAAGTCAATAAAGTGGGTGTTGCTGTATATCAGAAGCCTATGACTAATGAATGCTATGAGGGAAGACAACAAAATGAGCCTCCACTCTGCAAGGATTCTGATGATTCCAATGGTCATGGTATAGTTATTTACTCATTATTTTTAAACATTTAATGACCAATTTAATCGCCTTGTGAATCCGTTATCACCATCTATACGCCAAGTTAGAGGTGACAGTCTCAATCCAATTGCTTGTGAATGGATCAATCAATATGCATGTCGATTGATTTTTAATCTCAAGCGATTTATTAAGAATTTTATGAAATGGACAAAAGAAGTGTTTAACCTGACCAGTTTGACCCACTACTTAACCAGGCATGTATATGATATAGCATGAAAATGATGTTACTGGTTTAGTAATTCCTTATGGCAGTTCTCTATATACAATAAAAATTGACGCTAAACAATTTTTTACTGTTTAGGCGTGAGTGGTTTCATGAAGTTCCTCTTCCTGAAGTCTAAAGATTTCATAAATACTTTTCCTACTCAGCATGTCCAGGACAGATATCTCATCTCTAAATGTCAGAACTTTGATAAATTATAAATATATGTTACTTTGGTATAGTGTTTGCAATAGGTGGTTGGTGTACCATGGAGGTGGCGTTCTTAGCTTTTCATTGATGGAGTTATTTTTTACAGAAATTGTGCATTTCAAGGAAATATATAAAAAGCAATTACAAACCATCTTGAACGTTGACTAAATAATCAAGGAATATCCAAACACTCCAAATTGCTTATTTCCTTGGAAACAATAACAAATACAAAATGGTGACAGCTTACCAATGTTTAAAACTAAAATGGAAAGTTTCACGAGTAGAAAAAGTGAATTAACAGATACAAAAGACTGCAAGTTGTCAGTTTCATGGAGCTTTAGATAGGCCTTGATTTGATTTTAGAAAATATGCCTGTTATTTATAAGCTAATTATGTGGATTTAGTATTGATAGATAATAGGTTGTTTTAAAATGCAATTTTTATGATATTATGTTCTTCAGAATGTTATTATGTATTAAGAGAATCTGATTTACAATTTAGGTGGATTAGTTTATTGGTTTTCTTGGTTAGACGTCAAAAAACTGGTTGATTGGGTTGTAGGATGAATGAAAATGGGACATCAACAGGTAGGTCCTGTTAAGTGGCAAAGGGTGCAATATTTAAGTATTCATAGGTTTGCTTTTAAAGACCCTAATAGAGCACGCGTATTACAAATTTTGTAGTTATTACAACCCATAGAAAAGTATTCTTGCAATTGTAGTTGCAACAAACATTCATTTACTACCTGCTCCTAGCAGGAGTTACGAATTGATGGAGCTCATACTGAAGGTTTACATATATAAAGAAGGAAAAAGACCTATTTTCCATACTCCTTGCATTAGAGGAGTTTATTCCTCTGAAGGATGGTTTATGAAATTTATGGAATGAAGCAGACGGTTTGACCCAAAAAAGGCTCACCTGTTGTAGCTGCCATACCGTGCATGTCAGCTCCAACGCACTCTCTATGTACCCGACTCACATAATCTCAGATCGCTATCACTATTTCTAAGAGGTTAATATAACAAGCTTGCTTCAAGGTATCGGTTCTGGTTCTGGACATGATTCATGGTTCAGATCAATTTCTTGTGGCTTGTCATGATTGGGTAAGTTACCTATCTGCTTTTATTTATTGCTTTGCTTTCTGACAATAAGGCTTATAAAGTTCAAAACAATCTTACCTAATGAAGATAATAAGCTAAAAGGTAAAAGACATGCAATGCAAATGTTACCAAATTCTTTTGTGCATTCCAAAATTTCACATGAATAACATGTGTATGGTCTTAAAGACAGAATGGTGGACGTTAGTTCAGTAAAAAATCAAGTATTACTCAACAAATAAATGGTACTAAACAAGTGAAAGAAAATAGTCATAACCATGTGCCTTACATTTGTTTGTTTTTCATTACTACAATCCCATTGTGGCTATGTTCAAGTTGTGCTAGATTTTTCATTACTAACCAAATACAAACATGTATGCTACTACACAATATCAACTGACGGATAGGAGACTTATTTACACGAAATGAAGGTCTATGATAGTTTTGATATTATGTGTCTGCAAGAAAATCTTGAGAGGCATTTATGCTTGTGGTGATTTTCATATATTCTTCTCTTATATCCTTCGTTTCATATATGATGCGGGTTTTTAGATAGCCTCAAATGCAAAATATGAGACAAATTTATAATTACATACGCAGTATTAAACTTTTGGAAACAAGAGATTAACTAAATGGGTATAATTTAGCACTTTTTTTTGACAATTGTTGTATTTGGATACACAATAGCCTGGACTTTTAAAATCTTAGTGGCTAGTCGTATTTAACTCTAAAAGAAGTTATGTTAGATTGTTCATTCTTTTTACTGCGCAGATGTTCGTAATTCAATGTTGGCCAATCTGATATGGCATAGGGGCTGTTTGGGTGGTGTTAAACATTGAACTTGCAAAAAAAAAAAATCTGAATTATACAACTTCTGATATAATTGGCAATAGTATACAATTTTATGATTTCTAAATGGGCAGTAGTTAATTTTGAACAATCTAACAAGGGTTGTTTGGATGTGGTGTTTGAAACTGAATACCTAAATTTCAATCATCTGAATCATTATAGTTGTAATATAATTTGCTATAAAAACAGTTTTAGGATTATTTAGTGGGCAATAACTGATTTTAAAAGAAATGCTCCTTAAAAAAAACTCGGTACCTATTAGTATTTTCCTATACTATTGTCGTCCCATATTATATTGCTCAGAGGATGTTTGGAGCATGTGATGATGCTTTGTGGAATACCGGAGTCGGATTGAGAAGGCGTTATGGAGATACATGGTGTTATTTTCAAATTTGCTATGCTGTTCGATCTTTCTTGTGATATTGTTAATGAACGACAAAAAATATTAAGGGTTGCAGCATTAGTTGTCAATGTTGTTTATCACGTAGATTTTCAGAAAGTATGATGCACGACAATTACTTTCGAATAAGCCATAATGTGGAAGTCTTTTATCTGGATTTTTTGTATAATAATCAGTTCCCGCTACTCTTTTTTACATGATCAGTGTGGGTACAAGAGTAATGCATTCTTGCTGATTTCATATTCTTGAGCATTTATTTCATTTTTAATTTGTTGCAGCTTTTAACAATGCTTAGTTTTAGTTGCTATGTGTTTTTTTATGCCTTTATAATGACGGTGTTTTGATATGATTTTAACAACTTATTTTGGGTGTGCTGACTTTTTATTTTGACTTTTTGTAATTTTTAGCTTCTTTTTTAGTCTTGGCTATTGCCCTCTCAGTAGATACCTTAAGCTTTGGTTTAGTATTCCTTTGTCTCTTCCATTATTTATACTAAGCACAAGCTAACATCCACTTTAAAAAGTAATTCGGATTGAGCTCAACAACGATACGCTTAAACACATAACATAACTGAAACATCATGTTATTTTTTATAACTCCTTCAACATTATTCAAGTTTGTGCATTCTGCTATCAATTTCAACGACAACAACATATCCAATCCTTCTGGGGCGGGGTATGAGGATGTAGAAATGTGGACATTCCGCTATAAATTTTTTTATTTAATTTTTAACATAGTTCACGATTTTAATTTGCTATTGAGAAAAACGGTCATCGACCGGGTAGAGACCTAGTTATATAGTAAATTAAGATATTATATTTTCTTTTTTCGTTTTTTGTCTTTTTATTTTCCCACTTCCCCAAACATAAAACGGAACACAAATTCATTTACTTTTATTCCTTTGTTCTTCTTAATTTCACTTAACAATTAAAACTCAAATCATACGACATGTAAAAAAGAAAGTCAATCACAACTATAACAAATTTTGACAACAACCAAAAATATTATCTCATTCATCTTTATTACTCATATTCCTCTAACACAAAAATATACAACAACATCAAACAAAGTTTTCATCAACAATCATCATCATCCGACTCAGCCACCTCCATCAAATTCCATGAAACCATCTATCTCAGCCACCGTCGGCGAACGCACCATCACCACCACCAGAAGAAGAACTTATAACCGACTAGATTTTTTTTATATAGTCTTCTTTAAAACTTGTTGAATCTTTAAGGGTTTTGGTCGACCTACGTCAAACCGCCGGATCGAAAACCAGCCAGTTCAACTTATATGAAAAGAGCTAGAATGATGACTGTAGTCTGTAGATGAGGCCAGGGGCGGAGCCATGTTAATGGTAGGGGGCATCACCATGTTCTTGCGGAAACATTAAAATATGAAAAAAAAAATCAAAATGATGAAAAAAAGTCCAGTGCCCTCGGCTAATTAATCCGAGTGCCATCGATCTTCTTTGATTTCTAACAAAATGAGTGCTCAAAAGATTTTCCAGTGGTTTTGCTCAATCGGAAAAAATGGAAGAAATGAATAAAGTGAAAGAGAGAGTGGGTGGTTTGAAGTTGTGAAGTGGGTCATTTGATAAAAAGGGCAATTTCATATTAACCAAGCATGCTTTAAAAACATTGTACATTATGCATTCTTGGATTGCACTTTTGATATATATGAAATTAATGTTTAAAGTAAGGTGATATATGAAATTAACCATTGATAAAATAATTTGTATTCTATTTAGGCTATTCTTCTCATTGTACTTGTTTATACAGACTATGGGAATATTTATTTCGTTGTCCATTTTTTAATACACTCGTAGTATATATACTTCATCTTTTGGTAGACATTTGTTTAGGGAGGTGATTTGTACACATAATTTTTTTTCCTTCCACCACTAAATATGCATTTGGCTGTTGTACTGTTTGCATCAGCGGGTGTATATTTTTGGTAGATGGCAAAAAAATTGTGTGTATAAATCACCTCCCATTTGTTTAATGTGAATATTTGAGTTTTTGGTAGACATTTGTTTTGTATAAAACCTTACTTGCTTTTAGGGGCGTTGATCGGTTCGGTTATTGGTTTATTCGGTTAGCTCGGTTCGGTTAAAAAAAATTGAGTCAACCCAAAAATCGAACCAAACCGAACTAGAATTCAACCGAACCGAAAATCAAATTCGAATTCGGTTCGGTTCTCGGGTTGACCCGAATAACCCGAATTTCACTATTTTAAAAAAAATAATAATAATTACATAGATTTTTAGTAAACATAAAATTATTGTTAACATAAAAAGTGTTTTTTTTATATTCTGGTAACATTTTAATGGATTTATATGTATAAATATATAAAAATATATATATATATCTATATGAATTCGGTTTTTGGTTCGGAGTGTCAAACCCATATCCAACCCAAAAACTGAATTAGTAGTTAGGTTCGGTTCGTTTTTGGTGAATTTGGTTCGGTTATTTTCGGTTCGGTTCGATTTTGGTTTTCGGCTTTTTCGGTTTTTCTGCTCACCCCTACTTGCTTTGACTTGCAGTTTATTTTCTTTTTTTTTTCTCAAAAACAGAACCAACAATTCCTCTTCTCTTTGCTTCGACTTCTCAGTTCCCATTACCGTAAATTTCATCCTCCAACTCTACTGAACATAACTAAAATTACTGTTTAGTTATTTTAAAAATTAGGACCAATATTACATTGGTTTCAAGTGGAATATACTCGCGCGTGTAGATCACACGCCACCATGGTCGACAAATGGAGTAGAGTTTTGAGTGTGGTACAAGGTTGAGACAAAGTTGAGTTATATTATCAGGTATACGAAGTAAAAGTGGCTTGTGGTTGTTTTTCCTTTTCATCGTTTAGCGGTGGTTGAGACGGCGACGCATGACGTAGAAGTGGTTGCGTTATCAAATGAAAGGGCATAACGTGGAAAAGTTATGTGGTGGATTTAAGCTCAAAAAGGTGGAGTTTGTGATAAGAAATGAGTGGATGTATTTATATGTAACCAAATAGAGATTTTATGTATTACAGAAGTCATTAAGGAGGCGTTTGTTTCCCTGGTGTAGAATCGTTCAAGTGGGCTCCACAATCATTGTAATTGTTTGGTTAACAGTTTGACAATGAAACTATCATTCGATAGGCATAGAACCATTCCACTAGGATGAGGTACCTTTTATTACTTATTCCTGTGAGTCCTATTTCCTTTGTTTTCACATTCACCATAAATACGTTTGTATCCTCTTTTTGTCTTTTTTTTTTTTCAACATGTATACTCAAAAGTATATTTTATTTGCTTATAACATTTGGGGTGGGATCCACTTTAATTGATATTTATATCTCAAATCTCGTACCAAATAAAAACATTAGAAATGATATCCTTAAACCCATATACCCCTCCAATCAAAATCATACCGATAGTGATTCCGAATAATATACGAAGCGCACCCTTAATTCCCATTATTAGTAAGTATTGAATTCATAAACATGGACATACTTCAAAAGTTATATCTGGAAAGTGAAAAAGCCGGGTATTTACAAACAAAGATTTTCTTCTTTTTGTACCCCCCCCCCTTATTATTAGTGGCAAGGGACGCAGTTTTTTTTTATCAGTTTGTGTTCCGTAATTTTTGACAGTTTCATACTTTGACCTGTTAAACTTTATATTTTCGTTCCCGTTTTTTTCCTGTGTCACAGTTTTATAACAATATTTAAAAAAAATTTGTTCGGTCGCCTGTGCGGTCACCACTACGGGTGTTTGGTCACTGTGTGATCTAGGAGAGAGAAAGCTGAGTTTACGCTGACGTGGCGGTGTCCTCTGCGGTCACCACTACAAATGTGTGAACTAAAAAATTCATCAAGCCTTCATTTAATGAAATCACTTGTATCATTTTCTATTAAACACTTGATGTCTATCGAGTCATCTTCTTTAAGAAATGTTATTTTTCACGAAAGTTTATCTACATACTAAGCATCTATAGTGTGCTTCAAACTAAAAAGAATATATTTTTTATTTATTATAATCAGTTTTTAATAGATTATATCGTTCAAAAAGATATTTTTAAATAATTTTTTTAAAATATATGAAGTCTCAAGTTCAATTCTTATTAGGTGCAAATAATTTTATGTAGCCACGTCAACCTCCCGAAAAAGAAAGGTTTACTTGGTTTGAGTATGTGTGACGATGAGTTTAAACCCCGTAATTTAATCGACCAAAAAATCAAAAACAATAATTATCCAGAAAAAATTCCTCTATTGCAAAAAAGTATTTCAAAAACTCTTTAACGAAGGGTGTGAAATAAAATTTCAATCAAGCCTTCATTTAGTGAAATCGCTTGTATCATTGTCTATTAAACGCTTGATGTCTATCAAGTCATCTTTTTTAACTAAGTCATTTGAAAATTCTTTGTCACACCGGTTCAAGTAATTGCCATAGCTTTTTCAAACAATGAAAAGTCATTTGTAAAAACCAGCATTGCTGCGCTTATTATTATTCATAATAAATAGTAAAAAGTTAAATATATGATTAAATTGATATATTTAATTAATTCTACTTTAACATCTTACTTTTAAAAATTTTCATATTTTATAAATCAGTTAATCGTTACTTACATTAAATTAACATTCCTGGAGATCAATTAATTATCTTTTAATATACAGGCACTTTCGTATACTTTTATAAATTTAATTTTTTCAATTTTTCTTTTTCAAATTTTTTTACATAATTTTTGCATAGATTAGCACATGTTTTATGGACACCTAATTTGTAAGTTCGAAACTAAATAACTGTAGTAACTGGGCATAAGTATTGTCAGATACTCCAAATGAGTATCACGGTCTTTTGCATTGAAAAAAAAGACTCATTAGCTTACTCAATATATAACATTTAATATTTCGAAATCTTGAATCTTGTGTTCGTTCTGAAGCGTTTGTCTCAACAAAAAGAAAGTGTGGGGTACGAACGAACTAAATGTACGAAGCCTGATCAAAACAGAGGAGTCGCTTTAACGTCTCATGTAATATATATGATTTTAATGTATATTCATGAGATGTTTAACATATATAGATTGTTAAAAGGAGGAGTCGATGTGGCATCGTTATTTTCATGAGATGTTAACAGATGAGTAGGAGATGATCTGTTAAGCAATGAGAATGTAATATAGATGAGTAGAGATGATATCATCAAACATGTGATGTTAACAAATGACAGTAGAGATCGATATCGTTATACATAGTATGTTAAATGGGTGAGTCGATATGGTATCGTTAAACATGAGATGTTTAACAGATAAGTCGAGATGGTATCGTTATACATGAGATGTTAAACAGAGGAGTCGATGTGATATCGTTATACATGAGATATTAAATGGATGAGTCGAGATGATATCGTTATAAATGAGACGTTAAACGGAGGAGTCGATGAGGTATTATTATACATGAAACGTTAAACGGATGAGTCGAGACGGTGTCATTATACATGAGATGTTAAACGGATGAGTCGAGACTATTTCATCATTCATGAGATTTAAAGGATGAGTCAAAGATGGTCTCGTTATACATAGAATGTTAAACGAAGGAGTCGATGTGGTATCGTTATACATGAGATGTTAGACGGATGAGTAGGATGATATTGTTAAACATGAGATGTTAAACGGATGAGTAGAGATGATATCGTTAAACAATAGATGTTAAGCGGATGGGTAGAGATAATATCGTTATACATAGTATGTTAAACGGATGAGTCGATATGGTATTATTATACATGATATGTTAAACGGATGAGCCGAGATAATATCGTTATACAAGAGATGTTAAACGGATGAGTCGATGTGGTATCATTATACATGAGATGTTAAACGGATGAGTCAAGATGATATCCTTATATATGAGACATTAAACAGAGGAGTCGATGTGGTATTGTTATACATTAGACGTTAAAAGGATGAGTCGAGATGGTATCATTTTACATGAGATGTTAAACGGATGACTCGAAATATATCGTTATATATGAGATATTAAACGGATGAGTCGAGATGGTATCGTTATACATAGAATGTTAAACGAATAAGTTGATGTGGTATCGTTATACATGAGATGTTAAACGGATGAGTTGAGATGATATCGTTATACATGAGACATTAAACGGAGGAGTCGATGTGGTATTGTTATACATGAGACATTAAACGGATGAGGCGAGATGGTATCGTCATACATGAATTGTTAAACGGATGAGTCGAGATATATCGTTATGCATGAGATATTAAACGGATGAGTAAAGATGATATCGTTATACATATAATGTTAAACAGATGAGTAGATATGATATCGTTATACATGAGATGTCAAACCATGGTCAAAGTTGGTCAAAGCTTACCCCAAGAATATGTCTTCGGGAAAACGTTGGCGGGAAAACTTACCGACAAAAAGTCGACCTAATATTTTTGTCAAACGACTAAATGTTTCCTGAGGACACGTCCTCGGGAAAACATTGGCGGGGAAACTCACCGCCAAAAAATCCTACATAGTATTTTGGTCAAGCTTTTGGTCAAAATGACTAAGTGTTTCCCGAGGACATGTCCTCGGGAAAACATCACACATCCTTATCATAAAATCAGATATTATCCTCACAACCACACACTCTCACAACCACCAACACATAACACATACTCTTATCATCACAACCACCAACATACACACTGCTATTATGAAGATGGTCGAACATGAAGCTTTTGCGTGTCCTTGTGGAGAAGGAAATGTAATTCTGCGGGAATCGTATCAACCTCACACTCGTGGTATATTATACTACGCACGTCCTTTATCAAAGGTGAAGAATTACATGCTTTTAATTTGTGTAATATATAAATACTTTGGTTAGTTGTTAAAATTTACTTTCTTTACTCTTTAGCAGCCTTAGAAAAATAATTTTGAATGTATTTTTTATGGAAAGAGGAACGAGTCCATCTACTAGCCGTTTCTTCTGGAGCTTCAATGAATCCAAGTTATTCTCTAGGACCTTCAACGACTCCAAGTTATTCTTCGGGACCTTCAACACCTCCAAATTATTCTTCGGCAACTTCAAGAAGTGTAAAGTGCTCAAACTTTAAGCTCTTGATTGGAAGATAAAGGTACTCGAGGCAACATTAGAAATGTATATGCATCCCGAGAATCATACACTTGATTCAACTGCACTTTTTCACAAGCTTTATAACGACATGGGAAAATTTGGTTGGAGTAGTTTGTCATTTAGCCAAAGCAATTTAGCAGTTGGAATGTAATTCGTATGCATTAGTGTTTAAACTTTTATCAATTTGTAATGTAAGCATGCTCTAATGTTTGAATGTTTATAGATTTGTAATGTAATTCGTATGTTCTACTTCTTTGTTCGTATGTTCACACTTCATTTGTTGGTTTATGATCGTGCGACGGGACGTAGGTGAACAACAATTATACAAAATTTAGATCGAATTTGACAACGTAAAAAAACTTAATACCCGTTTTGAAAGCTTCCAAACCAACTAGAAAGTTCAGAAATGACAAGTGGTTTTGTGGTTTAACACCGTTCGGTTTGACAATATGGTTTAACACCGGGATATAGTTACGGGGAAACAAAATGCCACGTCACCCCCACCGTCATTACTATTAATCACACTAGTGAAACACGGCCAAACATGGTCAAACTTGGTTAAACATGTCCCTGAGGACATGGCGTAAGGGAAACCTTGGCGGGAACACCCTCGCCAAAATTTTTGACACTAAATTTGATCCATGTTTTGGTAAATCTTGGTCAAACTTATCTTAGGGGACATGTGACGGGGAAACTATGTGCCACGTCACCCCTTCCCCACAGTTATTACCGCTAATGACATTAACTAATCATGGTCAACTATGGTCAAACTCTTCCAAGGGACGTGTCGTGAGGGAAAATATGGCGGGAAAACTCACCACCAAGTATTTTGATACCAAAATTGGTCAATGGGATGGGAAAATTTAACCAAAAGTTCCCCGACGACATGTCGTCAAGAAAATTTTTAATCATATTTGACCAAAAAGTCTAACAAATATGTGCCACGTCGGACGGATTTTTTGTCGTTAGCGAGGTTTCCCTGATGACAACCGTCGTCGGGGAAAACCTCATCGGCCATTCACCTTTTTGTTGTAGTGTGACGAAAGACAAGTCAGGTACATTTTGAAGTGATTAGCCTTATAGATAAGGGCAATTTTAGTAGAACATGTATCACACTTGCAACCTTTATGCTAAACTGTGTAGAGTATAGTTTTTTGAGTAAAAATAATAAACTTTAAATTTGGACTAATATGTGTATTAGTGAAACCGGTAAGGTAATGCATATGTGTAACAGGTTTCATGTCCACGTAGGCGTCATGTGTTTAATTATTATTTTTTCCTTTTTCCTTTATACTTTTGGGTTATTATCCCACCCTTTGATAGCACGCAACTGCCTCTCTTAACCAACCCTAATCAATCTCCACTGCCTTCTTCATTTTCTCAACCCTAACACTCGCAATGAGTTCATCTTCTTCTACCTTATACCGCCGGTGGTACAACAGGAACCAAGATGTAACTCACAAGACCCATT
>BQNB010149887.1:0-16111 GCA_026074375.1 Tanacetum coccineum
TAAACATTCAATAAGTCTTGTATTAACCCGTTGACTTTTAAAAGTTAACGTTGAACTTTACTTTGACTTTGACTTTATATATATATATATATATATATATAATTAAATCTGACCCGCTCAAAACGACCCGTTATATCACATTTTCACGATTCGGACTCAAAAGAGATTTTATGCAAAACGACATTCCGGAAAACTTTTTAGTTTTAGCCGTGACTCGAAACTCGAAAGAAAATGACCAAAATGCCCCTGCAAGTTTCTGCAGGAACTATGACACTTTTAATAAAAATGCTAATTTTGACCTTGGTTTTTGACCCGTTATTACTCGACTTTAAAACTAGCAAGTCTCGCGTCAAAGTAAAACGTCATTCCGAGCAACTTTGGTGTTTTGCCGGAAGGCCGAAACGGACTCGAAAGTGCTCAAAACGGCTATTTAAAATTCTGACAGCAACTAATAAACTATAATAGCTATTTGGAACTTTTCTTAGTTTTCAAATCTTGTTTTCGCCGTAACAAGATTTGAAAACCCCGCGTGGATGGAACTCTATGCTTAAATGGCAGGAGTTGGTTACCATGTTATGGTGATTTGAGGACTGTAATCATGCACGAGTCCCACAAGTCAAAATACTCTATCCATCTGGGTTCTGACAAGATATATCAAGACATGAAAAAGCTATATTGGTGGCCCAATATGAAGGCCGACATCGCCACCTATGTTAGCAAATGTTTGACATGTGCTAAGGTCAAGGCTGAACACCAAAGGCCATCGGGTAATATCACTATGGATTTTATCACGAATCTTTCTAAGTCGTCACAAGGTTATGACACCATTTGGGTGATTGTTGACCGACTTACTAAATCCGCAATCTTCGTACCAATGAGGGAAACTGATCCCATGGAAAAGTTGGCAAGAATGTACCTGAAAGAGGTAGTCGCGAGGCATAGGATACATGTCTCAATCATTTGTGATCGCGGCCCTAGGTTCGCATCAAATTTCTGGAGGTCACTTCAGAAGGCCTTGGGTACGAATTTAGATATGAGTACGGCATACCATCCACAAACTGACGGACAAAGCGAGAGGACTATTCAAACTCTTGAGGATATGATGCGTGCTTGTGTGATCGACTTTGGAAAGGGTTGGGTTAACCATTTGCCATTAGTTGAGTTTTCATATAACAATAGTTATCACGCTAGCATCAAGGCTGCACCATTTGAGGCACTTTACGGTCGAAAGTGTCATTCACCTGTTTGTTGGGCCGAGGTTGGAAAAGTTCAACTTACTAGTCCAGTAATTGTTCAACAAAAGACCGAGAAGGTCATTCAGATCAAGTAAAGAATTCAAGCCGCTCGTGATCGACAAAAGAGTTAGGTCGATTTAAAGCGTAAGCCGATGGAATTTCAAGTTGAAGATAGAGTTATGCTTAAGGTTTTACCTTGGAAAGTTGTAGTACGTTTTGGCAAACGGGGGAAGCTAAACCCCAGATATGTTGGACCTTTCAAAGTGTTGGAAAGGTTGGAGCTGTTGCTTACAAGCTTGAGCTTCCTCAAGAGCTGAGTAGGGTTCACAATACGTTTCATGTATCCAACTTGAAGAAGTGCTATCCCGACGAACCATTAACCGTTCCGTTGGATGGACTCCATATTGATCACAAGCTTCATTTTGTTAAGGAACCAGTAGAGATCGTAGATCATGAAGTTAAACGATTGAAACAAAGCCATATCCCAATTGTCAAGGTTCGATGGAACTCTAGGAGGGGTCCTGAGTTCACATGGGAACGTGAAGACCAATTTCAAAAGAAGTATTCGCACCTCTTCACAAAGACCGCACCGTCATCAAGTGTCGCGTCTTAAGCCTTGAGGACAAGGCTCATCTAACGGGGGAAGACTATAACACCCCTTGTTTTTAGGTCATTTACGACGTCATTTAATTCACTATTTATTTTTAGTCTCGTACACGTTTGCTTTTAATTTTAATCGTTAAGTTAAATCGCGTAAGCTAAAAATTATCATTCAACGTAAACGGGCATCAAACAATTAAATGTTTACGTCAAGAAAGTGTTAGATAATTATTTAGAGGATAATTATTAACTTTGCACATTTTATTTTTATTGGTTACGTAAAGTGTTTACGTTTCGCGATAAAATACGTTTAGGCATTCTCGGAACCACCAAAACTTATCTATGCTTCAACAAATACCCATTATTATACCCAATACTCAAAGTTTTTATAAAACTTCACCCATGTTATCATATTGGCCGAATTCTACATAAAAGAAACCACCAAGAAAGACAATGATACAAGTAACTATTCTCACCAGCGTTATCTTATTGCTAGTGGCCTCGTATTTCTACATAAAAGGAAACCACCCAAGAAAGTCAAGTGATTCAAGTTTACATACATTGATGTTTACAAAATACCTTTGTGCTATTAAATCTTCAGAGTAACAGTTTCAAAAATTGTATGTCTAACATAAAATATCAAGAAGATTTCTACTTTGCTATCACCGCCTCTCACCCTAAAATTTCGGACACAAGTGGGAATACGGTCCCATAGGGGGAAATAGATTATCACAGTAAACCTTTGCCAAATTTTGGTACAATCTTAGAACTCACTTAAACATTGTCATGTACAATTGACTAGTGATAAGAGAATGATGGACCACATTTTCTGCTGATTAATGCCTCCTTATGTCTCCAATAGTCTTGGTCTTCAGATTTTGTTCATTTTTTACAGTGATGCTGATGGATTATATAATCTTCATGCTTACTTAGAGTAGGATATCTAACACAACTCATATTTTACTTAAGCAAAAAAGTTAATAATTCCTCTTCTTGTCATCTCCACCTAGCACACGGCAAAAACAAACACACAGACATCAATCTTTAACAATTTTAGTTAACATCATATATATAAGTGATCTAACATCATATAACCTTATGTATTACACATCGATAGGTTGTGATGATTTTGTAGAGAATTTATTGGGGTTTAACTCTCTAAAAGGCTTTGTATTTTTATGATTAGCATTTATAAGGGTTTAATCAAAAAGGTTTAAGATTAGGGTTTCATTGAAATGAGGGTTTTCTTGGTATTGGAAGCTTGGGTTTAATATCTAAAATAGGATTTAGATCTTGTTGTTCATAATCCTACTTCATATTAAGGTTATCTAAAAACCCTAAACTCTTTAAATTTATGATTTTATGTGTGTATGATGTTATATAGCAAATCACCTTCTAGGAAACTTATTAACATGTAAAATGGATTTTTACTCTTGTTCATGGTTTGATAAACTTTGTCATATGTTATATGGATGTTAAATACATGTTGTAATGGAAGTATAAGTATTATACAAATGTTGGTTTATTTATAAAAAGTATATATAAACTAGTTACTTAATAAGTTTATAAGTAAAAGTGATGTGAGAACTTGTTATCATGGATATTTCTTGGATAAATGATGAAAAAATGATGGACTAAAGGACCTAACATATATGAGACTTGTGACATAAAGGGGTTGTAAAGGACTTGTAGCAAATTATATAAGCTAAAAAGTTATAAAAACAAGTTTACACACATTTTTAACAAAAAGATCAAAAGGTTCTGTTTTAATTCAAAAAATATTGTATTTATTTTATATTTATCATAAAATACTACATGTTACAAGGATCGTAGGCATATAAAGAACTCGAAAAACCAAGCTATAACGAAGAAGTTATGCTATTTGCAAGTTTATATAATTAAATATATAAGAATACTTTATAAAAATAATTTTATAAAAATTACTGTTCACATCAAATACTTTGTGGAAAATACTTTATAGAACTTTTAATTACGAAGACGCGCTCGAAAGAATCACTAAAATCGGAGTTAAAACGAATAAGATATGACGTTTACGAGTTTACGATAATTAAGTTTATAAAAATAAATTTATAAAAGTGCATGAACAGTAAAAAGTACTGTTCATCAGAGGGTTGAAAATACAAAAATGTAATATTTTGATAACCCTTTTTAATACGAAGTCATGGACGTAAAGAACGTACAAACGGACTTAAAACGAGAAAGTTACGCCATTTTTCCTAACGTGATATTTATAAACATTTTAACTTTATAAATATGATTTTACAAATACAATTAGATGGTGATGTAGCTATATAAAATTATATACGGTATTAGTTATTCAAAGTACTCTGTACACATACGACCTATAATTAATTAGGTTGCATTAGGGCGTATTCGTGACGCATTTTTAGTTTGTGATTTACATTATCGATTCACTCACTCAAGGTGAGTTCATAGCCTCACGTTTTACATTTATAATGATTTATAAGTTTTGGGGTGAGAAACATGCATTGTTTTACAATTGGACACAAGTGGACATTTTTACATTATGATTACGTGTTTGCCTAAGTAGCGAGAACCCACTGAGCCTATAATCATGAACTGTCAATTACTGAGTGAGCGCGAATGTTATAAATAGATCTATTTGGGATTGACATTCCCGTTCGGGTGATTAGCTATCACTAGACAAACGAACGTATACCATGTCTAATTTGTGATGTTTTGGGTTGAAAATCATCACGGGCAATGTAGGCAATTTATATTGCAATTCATACATATCGAACTTCAGTGTCATGAGCTTAGGGAAACGTAATTACATTTTTGTGATGTTTGCATATGTTGCATTATCATGCACTTGGGAAATCTTGTGGTCCAACATTATACATTTTACAAACCTATGAATTCACCAACACTATTGTTGACGTTTTAAAGCATGTTTTGTCAGGAGTTCAATGAGGTACAAGACAAGGGATACATTGGTGGTCGTTATTTTGGAAGTCATATGCATTAAAGAATTGGTTGCATTACATTTTGAGGATATATTTTTTATGGACTAAAATCTTTGTATTTTGAACAATGAACAAGTGAAGCTTCGGGCTTATGTAGCAAACAATTTGTTAAAACCAATGTATCGGTTTTTAAACGACTTTTAAATGGTCGTTCTTATATATCTTGTGTTGTTGATCTATGAAGTAACACTCTCAGACCCATATTCTACTGCGACCCAATTTAGGGGAGTTACACCTTCTGTGTTCTGAATATTTCATTTTTAGTCCTTTGACTATTTGATGTTTGTCAGTTTATTCAGATTTTGTACCGTGTTGACGGTGGTGATTTTGTTCAGAGTTGTGGTAATTATGGTATATTGTGAATTATAGTCCTTTTTAAAGGTTATTATTGTGTTATTTGCATTCCGGGTGGTTGACCCGTGAATTTTGAGAAAATGCCGAAAAACAAGTCCCGACACGTCCGTTAATGTCCAAATGAGTTTTGAAGGGTTTTAAGTGTAAATATGTCGTGACTGCGACAACAAGAGTGCGATTGCTTTATGCTGCAACAATGTTCAACACTCACGAGCCAAGAACATTGATGTTTGCTACTATTTTATAAAGGAGCAAGTGGAGAATGGAAATTGAGAGCAAAACTTTGTGTCCGGACTGAATACCAACTGGCTGACATCTTCACCAAACCTTTGCATAGGAAAGAATTAATTTCTAACCGAAAAGCACGATTTGTTTTATAGGTTATTTAATTATGAGAAGCAAGTCTCCAAAACGTTGAAACATCTTGCAGAAGATCGACGTAGTGATGTGTACTCTTATCCTGTATTATAATGTACATAAGAAACATAAAAACACAAAAATATTTTTCTTTTATATAAAATTTTCAAAAAGAAAATTAAGAAATTAAAAAATCAGGAAAAAATATAAAAATATGTATCTCTGGCATGTCTTCTGAAAATCGATAACATTTACAGCCTTAAAATGTCATTTAATAATGATATGAGAGCTGGTAAAAAAAAAATGAAGTTCGAGCAGAAGTTACAAAAGCATATTGAAAACAATGTCCAAAAAATGCTTGCTGTTATTTCCATAGCACCCGGTCCATCATCTTAAAGGGCAATAATTCAAAAAGAAAACATGACCTCAACAACGGGAAATTTACTCTCCGGCATGGTTCTACTTAATAACCATGCAAAGGCTTCTAATTACTTTGCATCCACAACACATCTTCCTATATTCATAAAGTGTAAGGACCAGTGCGCTTAAATGTGTCAAAATATAAAAATCTTATATCTAGGGTGTTGAATTTCAAAAAAATAAAATCATCTCAAGAATTTCATCAGAAAAATCATTTTCAAATACATTTGACCACTCAAACAACGACTACAACTCTTTAAATAGAAAACGGGTCATTGTTTGAGGGGGAGAAAATGTCAAATATCTTTTTCATAATCAATCATGTGATAATCGAAAAAAGATTTTAAACAATAAAGGTGAACAATTAAAAGGGAGTTAATTAATTTTAACTCAATCGGGCTTTATTTGTTTTGTGTTTAATTCATTAAGGGTATAAGTTGCAAAATGTGAGACTCTCTGTCTTATAGTATTATTAACCTTTAGGGACTAGTTTTGCCATTAGTGAAACTACTTTTTACCTTAGGCTAAATTAATTAGGAAAATAGAAGCTCTAGTAAACCTTAGGGGGCATTTTTGCCAAAACCCAAAAGAGTTTAAACAAAAACACCCCATTGTAACACCCCCAAATTGTGTCGCAGCGGAATATGGGTTAAGAGTGTTACTTCATAAGTACATTGCACAAGATATGAGAGAACGACCTCTAAATGAGTCGTTTGAAAAGTGATCTCGTTGATTTAACCAAAATCTAAATTTGTTATAATGTTGGTCCCAAAGTTTGCATCAATAATGTAAGACTGAAATAATACAATGAATTTTGTTTGTAGAAATCAATAAATGTAGTCTTGTATAGTCTAGACTTCAATCCACATCAAGTATGTCAAATAACTTGTTCACCTGAGAAAAACAAGCTTAAAAGTGTCAACAAAAAGTTGTGTGAGTTCATAGGTTTTGTACAGTATAAATGTTGACAGAGTTCTGTAAAGTATGTATGACTGTTTCAATCCTTAAATGTTCACCAAAACGTATGTATGAATGTTGTAAATCCAAGAGTTGTAAAGTATGCATGACCATTTCAATTCCCAAATAGTCACCAAAACGTATGTATAGTTGAACCACCTTTGTTCAAAGTATGTATTGCCACTTTATTCAAGGCAACATAAATATTCATGTGTGTATAAAACAATGATTACGATTACTCTAAGTTCATGAAACTGCTGCGTAGACTCATCTATATGCCACTTTATTCAAGGCACCATAAGTGTTCATGTTCATGTAAATGTCGTGCTCCGACAGCAATAACGTTCGATTGTCCTGAGATAGCTAATCACGCCAAACAGGGATTTGTAATACCCGGAATAATCTATTTCAAAACATTCGCCTCACCCTCCAATTGATTTACAGTTCCAATCTGCTAGCTAATCCGTACCCATATGGGTAAAAGAAAATTAATGTCCTTGTTTTCAAAAATGAAGTAAAACAAGCAATGTATTTCGTCCCAAAATAAGCAATTGAGTATATAGACAAGTTTGTAAAACGAATTGTAAATGCACATGTAATGTATTCAAACCAATCATGTAAATGGAATTTGTAACAAGAATGTTCTCACCCTAAAAGTTGTAAAGTATATATAAAACAAGTAAAACGTGGGGTTATAAACGCACCTCGAGTGAATGAATCGATAATGTAAAAAAATTTTCACAAACAGAAAATATTGTCCGAATACGCCAGAAAATGCCACTAATTAATTATAGGCCGTATGAGTACTAAGTACTTTGAATATCTAATACCGTATATAATTATATATAGCTACATCACCATCTAATCGTATTTGTGAAATCATATTTATAAAGTAAAAACGTTTATAAATATCTCTTTAGTAAAACCGGCGTAACTTTCTCGTTTTAAGTCTGTTTCTTACGTTTTGTATGTCCACGCTTTCGTATTAAGACGAGTGATCAAAATATTAACATTATTCATATTTGTACCCTCTAGTGAACAGTACTTTTTTTACTTGTTACATAGGACAGTTTTATTAATTTATTTTTATAAAATTAGTTATCGTAAACTCGTAAATGTCGTATCTTATTCGTTCTAACTTTGATTTTAGTGATTCTTTAGATCACGTCTTTGTAATTAAAAGTTTTATCTAATTAATGTATTTTCCAAAATGTATTTGAGATGAATAATGATTTTTACTGTTCATATTTTATAAAATTATTTTTATAAACTTTAATTATCGTAAACACGAAAAAATCCATAACACATTCGTTATTGATCAAAAAATTATGATTCTTAATGTTTTGGAATCCTAAAAATATGTAATATCTGAGAAAAATATCCAACCTTTTATATCAGAGGTGGTTTGTAATGAGTTTTTATAAAATTTCTTTTATAAATGCGTTTATTATCGTGTAACTTGCAAATGCCGTATCTCCTTCATTATAAATTGGTTTTTTGAGTTCTCTACATGCCTACGATCGTTGTAACTTGTAGTATTTTATAAAAACATAAAATAAACATGTTATATCTCGAATTTACACAGAATATTTTGGGTTTTAGTTAATAATGTGTTTAAACTTGTTTTTGTAACTTTTTAGTTTAGTAACTTGTTACAAGTCATCTACAACCATTTATATCACATGTCCTACATACTTAAAGTCCTTAGTCCATGATTTGTCCAATTATTGTCCAAGATAACAAGATCAAAAAGTCCTTACACTTATAAACTTATTAGGTTACTTTTAAAACCACTAGTTTATATATACTTTTTATACATAAACCACACTTGTGCAATACTTATACTTCCATTCCCACATTATATTAACATCCATAAAACATAAGTAAAAGTATACCAAATCATAATCAAGTGTAAAAATCTATTTTTTAAGTAAATAAGTTTCCTAGATGGTGATTAACTATATAAACATAATATACATATGAAATCACAAATGTAAAGAGATTAAAGTTTTTAGATAACCTTAATATGATTCAGTGATGATGAACAACAATGTCTAAACCATTGTTTAGCAAACAAACCCTAGCTTTCAAGTCTATAAAAACCCTAATCCATAGAAAACCCCAATCTTAAACCTTCCTTGCTTAACCCTTGTAAACACTAAACCAAGCCTTCAAACCTTCTTGGTATGCCTTAGATATGTTGCTAGAACACTTGTATATGTTGTAAATAAATTTTGTATGGATTATTTAGGCGTGGTTTGTGTTGAGCCATGGGTAAGAGAAGGAGAGAAAGAGAGATTTTGTAGTTTTTCACTAAGGAAATGAAGTGTGTGTGTTCTCTTCTAGTATAAGCCTTATATACATCTTTGACTAGTCATTTAATACTTGTATAAAGTCTTAGACGATGTTTATGTTTTAAGAAAGTCTTGGTTAAGAATAACTTAGTCACGGTTCTATTTAATAAAATGATGATAAGTTGTACAAGTCCTGAATAAGTATTTTTGTGCTCTTAGTTTCCCTAATATGGGAGTCCATTCCCATGAAATTATGAATGGGGAATAAGATATTAGTTGCATTTTGATCTTTTATAAAATATATTTTTGCATACTTTAAGTTATAAGTTGGGTAAGGTACATTATAAATGTGTATACTTGTAACATTAGTGTTTACTTTGGTTTTTCTTTATGTACAATTCCAGCTACCCTGAGTAACCAATGGTGAATTTATATAAAACTTTGAGTATTAGATAAAAATATGGGTATTTGTTGAAGCGTAGAAAAGTTTTGGTGGTTCCGGAAATGCCTAAACGTATTTTAGCGGCGAAACGTAAACACTTTACGTAACCAATATAGAAACAAAAATGAGAGAGTTTAATAATTATCCTCAAATAGTTATCTAAACCACTTGCTTGATGTATACTTTTATTTGTTTGGTTGCCCCGTTTACGTTGAATGTTAGATTTTAGTTACGCGATTTTTAGCTAAAACGTTTAAAATTAAAAGTAAACGCGTACGAGACTAAATAAATAGTGGATTAAATGACGTCGTAAAATGGCCTGAAAATACGGATTGTTACAGTCTCCTCCTGTTAAAAGAATTTCATCTCGAAATTCAGTTTGAGTTGTGTAAACCTTTTTTATTGTTGTTCTGAAATATTTCATTATTAGTCCCTTTGACTATTAACTTTTGTTATAGTTTTAGTTCGGATTTTATACCGTGTTGACGTAGTGATTTATGTGATTAAAATCTCTTTTTGGAAGGTACTATTGTGTTATGTGTATTCCGTGTGTTTTACAAGTGAATTTTTAAGAAATGCCAAAAATACGAGTCTAACACGTCGTTAATGTCCAAATGATTTTGTGAAGGGTGTAAAAGTGAAAATATGTCATTTAAATACTCTAGGTTAATGAAAAGTATTTTTAAATGAATAAAAAGCTAATTACTTTGGGTTAAATGTTACTGTTTGAGTTTTACGAGTATTTAATAGATTGATTTCGACAACAAAAGAAAGACAAGACACCCCATTGGATGCATGGCCGGTTTATATGAAAGAAAAAAGGACAAGGATGCTTATTTTAGCTCCTTTGTCTAAAGTTGAACCACTTATATGCTTAACATCTAATCATTTCTTAATAAATCATTTCTACAAAAAATAAATCCTCTCCCTTTCTCTCTTGTGGTTCGTCTACACTACCACGTACACACACTATATTTTTTTGAAGTTTGATCAAGAAAACGTAAAGACAAACTATTTGGGGTTGAATCTATTGTTGGTTATTCATTAAAACAACGTAGGTGGTTTCCGAATCGTGTTCGAAATCTACAAATTTGAAGAATTTCTTATAATTAATCAAATTAAAATTTCGTTTTTTGTCCTTTTGGGTTTATTTGAAGCATAGATGTTACTTGTACAAGTTGATCTGTAAAAATTATATTTTTATTGGAAACGAAACGATGATTAAAGGGTAGTTTGGTCGAGAATAGTAAATAGGAAAAGGAGTTGATTATTTGTAGTATCTAGATGTGCGGACGTGATGGTTGAATCATATATGAATCAAGAATGCTTATTTTTATAGTAGCTTGTATAGCATATCCGGCTTATTTTTTAAGCTATTTTTCTTGGCTTATTTGGGGCTTATATGCACGTTTTTATTATCAAGGTCCAGCTAGGTGAAGTGATTTTTGATTATTTTTGTGTTATGGCATATGTTGTGGACTATTTTTGAGGCTTATGGTAGTAACCAAAAGCGATATATAGCTTAATAGCTTATTTTCAAGCTTAATGTACGTATTTTGGAGCTTATGGACTCACGGCCCAATAAGTCTATTTGAGCCGCGGCTTAATGGGAGGACTTATTGTGGTCCGGATTATTTTTACATATAAGTATATACTTATATATATAAATGAACCTTGGTTTTGGACCTGGGAATATAAATTTAGTACTTATAAATGTCCTAAAGGATCCTTGTAGGGATTTAAGCCCAATATGTGTATATTTAGTAGTTATGAAAACTTTGTCAAAATTTTGAAAGTGAAAATGTATTTACGAAGTGATATTGAATGATATTTTAGAGGAAAAGTGTTGGTAAGTGTTAAAGATTGAGATTTTGGAATTTTGTCGAAAAGTGTCGAATTTGTGAAAAATTGTTGAAAATAAGGTTTGAAACCTTGGAAAACGTTGTATAAACGTACGGGTCATGTCAAAATTTCGTAAAAAGTTTATACTTAGAAATTTTCTTAAAAACATGATTTTTGAATTATTTTATAATTTAATTATTTTATTTATTTTCACTAAAAGACAAAAAAATAATTTTTCTCGAAACTTCCCTAATGTGTTATTATTAATGAGTAAGTGGTTTCATTTTACAACGTAATAATCATTATTTGAAGATAACTAAGGTGTACCGAATGGACTTGTCGAGATATATTTATAATTAATAATTATAAATATTTATTATATTACTTATCTATTTACGCTAGATAGTATAAGTATGTATTATCAGAGAATGAGATTGATATGATTTTGGAGATAAGTCGTCAACCATCACAACACTAAAAAAATTGTTTTGGGAAACTATACAACGCGTCTAAACTCTATGCATCAAACATGAAGATTGTTTTGGAATTGATGGATTAAATAGAGGCATTAACTGGACTAGGTCGTGTGCGGGTGTCGTTGCTTTTGCTTGTATTATTGTATATTCGGTAGCTAGAAGCTTGCTTGAGGTAGTTCCGTAGCCCCACTTTTTATGATTTTCGTTGGGGTAAAATGATACTCAAATGAGTTTTGAAATGTTTTGAATTGATCTGTGCGAAATGCGTTTTGTTTTTGGGAACAAATTATGCGCTTATGACTGCTATGTGAATATTATGTGATGCATGATTGTTTGGATCGGATGGGTACGCCTACCCAGTGTTGTGAGATTATTGGATTGGATGGGTACGCCTACCCAGTATTTGTGTGATTATTGGAGCAGATGGGTACGCCTACCCAGATTTTTGTGTGTCCTGCCCAAATTTTAGTGCATCCAGCTGTAGCCCTTAGTTGCGTAGTGACCATATGGTTTGATAGCGGTGATGCTAATATGTTTGCATATATTCACTGTCATATAGCACTAAATTGCCACTGATTAAAATATTGGCACAAATTTGAGTTTAAGTCAAACCACTAGCTCACCAACATTATTGTTGACATTTTCGAGTATCATTTTCAGGTGAAGTGAAAGAAGAGTAGTTTGGTGATTGATAGCAGACTTAGAAGTATCCTGTGTGGAATTTCGTTTGAAGTCTTGCTTGCTTATTGTTTGATTCTAGTTTTGGATGTTTTGGATTAAGTTTGGATTATGGTCCCTTGTGCGGGCATATGAATAGTTCTAAGAGATGGTCTATTTTAGTGATTTGGGACATAACTCGAGGTTGTTCGAGGTTGATGGTCTTCATAGCACTTGAAGTTTATGCATTGTAGTTTTCTCTATTTTGTATCTTGTGTTATGATTGATCATTATGTTGCATTCCCGAGTTTTTGCCATTGTCAGGGTATGACAGATTGGTAATCAGAGCCAAGGTTATAGAGAACTAGGTGGATTGGCCTAGTCTATAACCTAAGATCCATCGTTTAGTTGCGTATAGGATCTATGTGCACGGTGTTCTGCTTTTGTTTGCTTTCGCGTTTTCACGGGTTGGTGCTTTAGTTATGTTAGTCATTGAAATGTGTGAGCTTAATATTGAGTATGACTGGGAAAGGATGCGAATATAAGTACGGTGGCCAACGTAGTTATATGCGCATCACAACTCACACATACTTAGTAATGTTGTTCACACAAATCGATGTTGACACCGTAGGGTGGTGTTATGTGTATATCAGTAAATATAGTAAGATATTCTATATATATGCGAGTCTTCCTATCTACCTAACGTTGCCCATGTTCTCCCTCGTATAGATAATGCCGCCAAGGATGAGGACCCAAAGTGCTGGCCGGCCTGCTGCCGAATCATTAGGAGGGGGAACGGGTGTACGGGTTGGTAGAGGTGGAAGGGGTAGAAGACCTAGGGAAGGTAATGATGAGCGTGTTGATGATTTGAATGGTCAAGGAAATGACCAAGGTATGGGAGCTAATGGGGGTGTAGAGGGAGTCAATGGGAATGTAGAGGGAGCCAATAGGGGAGCACCCGACTTCTCGATGATCATTGCCCAACAATTACAGAACCTCTTACCCACCATGCTAGCTCAGGTTAGTAACCGAGGAAATGTTGGAAATCAGAATGCTAATGTGGTTAATGAGAACATTCAAAAGAACGTTAGGAATGTGATAGTAAATGGGAACAGGGTAGGTTATTCATATAAGGAGTTCTTAGCTTGTAACCCTAAGGAATATGATGGTAACGGAGGTGTTGTTGTTCTTACTCGTTGGATTGAGAAAATGGAATCTGTGCATGATATGAGTGGTTCTAGGATTGACCAAAAAGTGAAATACACTACTGGTTCATTTGCGGGTAAGGCTTTAACGTGGTGGAACTCCTAGATCCGCACGCTAAGCCGGGAAGTTGCTGTTAGTATGTCATGGAATGACTTTAAGTTTATGATGATACAAGAGTTTTGTCCTAGTCATGAAATGCAAAAGTTGGAATCTGAGTTGTGGAATCATGCCATGGTTAGGGTTGGCTATGCTGCGTATACTGATAGGTTTCATGAGTTGGCTAGGTTAGTTCCACATTTGGTAACTCCTGAGAGTAGGAAGATTGAGAGGTATGTGTATGGCCTTGCTCCACAGATTCATGGGATAATGGTAGCAATGGAGCCAAAGACTATACAAAAGGCTATGCAAATTTCTGGTGCACTGACCGATGAGGTTGTTAGGAATGGATCAATTAAGAAGGTTGAGAAAAGAGGAAACGTGGGGGAACCTAGCAAGGATAAGAATGGTAGGGATGATAATAATAGGACTAGGACTGGGAATGCTTTTGCTACTACTGTAAACCCTGTAGGAAGAGAGAATACGGGTACTTGGCCCAAGTGTACCACCTGCAACTCCTACCATGCACCCGGAGGGCTTTGTCACATATGCTACAACTATAACCGGCCAGGTCATTTGGCAAGGGATTGTAGAGGTATGCCGAGGAATGTGAATCCTGTCAATGCTATAAACCCATCTGTTATGGCATGTTATGAGTGTGGTAGTACCGACGATGTCAGGTCAGCTTGTCCTAGGTGGAATAGAGCACAAGGACCGGGAGAAAATCGACCAAATCAAGTTGCTGCTAATAACGGGGGCCAGGGTCGTAGAAACCAAGGGAACCAGGCTAGGGGTAGGGCATTCATGTTGGGAGCATAGGAAGCTTGTCAGGATCCGAACATTGTGACGGGTACGTTTACTCTGAACAATCATTTTGCCACTACCTTATTTGACTCTGGTGTCAATTATAGTTTTGTTTCCACTACTTTCATACCTTTGTTAGGCTTAATGCCCATCGACTTAGGTTTCAAATATGAGATTGAGATAGCTAGCGGGTAGCTAGTAGAAATTGATAAGGTTATTAAGGGTTGCAAACTAGAAATTAAGGGTCATGTCTTTGACATCGATTTGATACCTTTTGGACATGGGAGTTTTGATGTGATTATAGGTATGGACTGGTTGTCTAATTATAAGGCTGAAATAATTTGCCAGGAGAAGGTAGTGAGGATACCACTACTGAAATGGCAAGGTGCTTAGAGTATTAGGAGAGACACCAGATGAGAAAGTGATATTTTTAATGGGTGTTAAAAAAACAAGAAGAGATTGTTGTGGTTAGAGATTTTCTTGAGGCATTTTTAGATGACCTATCTGGATAACCGCCTATTCGGGAAATTGAGTTTCAAATTAAGTTAATCCCTGGAGCAACGCCGGTAGCAAAGTCTCCTTATCGTTTGGCACCTTCTGAATTGGAGGAGTTGTCGGGACAACTCAAGGAACTCCAAGACAAAGGTTTCATTCGACCAAGTTTGTCGCCTTGGGGAGCACCGGTATTGTTCGTTATGAAAAAGGATAGTTCTTTTAGGATGTGCATTGATTATAGAGAATTGAACAAGTTGACTGTTAAGAATCGTTATCCTCTTCCTAGAATTTATGATCTATTTGACCAACTGCAAGGGTTGTAGTTATTCTCGAAGATAGATATTAGGTCTGGATACCATTAGCTAAGAGTGCATGAGGATGACATTCCAAAGACTGCGTTTAGAACTCGTTATGGACATTTCAAGTTCACAGTAATGCCCTTTGGTATGAGTAACGCACCAACGGTATTTATGGATTTGATGAATAGAGTTTGTAGGCATTATCTTTATAAGTTTGTGATAGTGTTTATATACGATATCTTAATCTATTCTAAGACTCAAGAGGATCATGTAGAGCACTTAAGGTTAGTCTTGTAATTGCTCAAAAAGGAGAAATTGTATGCCAAGTTTTCTAAGTGTGAATTCTGGCTAAGAGAAGTACAGTTTCTTGGGCATGTGAAAAATGGTAATGGGATTCATGTAAACCCTAGTAAGATTGAAGTTGTTAAGAATTGGAAAGCCTCTAGAACTTCGACTGATGTTCTTTCGTTCTTAAGATTGGCTGGATATTACCGTAGGTTCATTGAGAAATTTTCTAAGATAGCTAAGTCTCTTACTATCTTGACTCAGAAGTGTATGAATTTTGATTG
>BQNB010149888.1:0-16111 GCA_026074375.1 Tanacetum coccineum
TTATAACGTTACATGAGCAGATTATAAGTTTAGAGAACCTGGTTTGAGCTTATGGCTTGGAAATGGGTCAGAATCAGGAATTTCGGCTTCGTACGCCTAGAATAATGACTCCCGGGCTTCGTTTCTTGGTTTTTTTTGCTTCCTTTATGAACTTGAGCCTTCTTAAGATCACTTAGGATCTATTAGAGCAAAGGATTGCTTCTATTTAAGGGTTATAGAGGAGGAAGTGGGGGATGAAGAAAAATGAACACATATGAGTCCTATTTATACCTATTTGAAGGTATAAGGAGTAAGCAAGGGTTATGATCTGGTATTGACACATAGAGGGTCTAGTTTGGGAGGTGTATAAGCTAGAAATTCAAGTGTGGAGGTATAGGAAAATAGATTGATGAGGTGTTTGTGTTTGTAGCTTGTCGCGGCTGAAGTAAGCAAAAGAGAGGCCATGTGCTCTCAATTTTGACCAAGGAATGGTCTAAGTAGGTGAATAAGCTGCTTGAGGGGTTCTAGAAGGAGTTTACATAAGTTATTTTCACTTGGAATGGTTTGAAATGGGTCAAAATTGATGGTGAAGGGGTCCGGGCTGTTTTTGGGGTTCGACTAGGGTTTCACAAGTTTTCAAGCTTACATTTCATGTATAAATAATTAAGGATAGTTAATATATGTAGCCAAGGTCTGATATAGGAAGGATTAGCAAATATTAGTAATTAGTTTGGGTTAAAATGGATTAGAATTGAAGAAATGAGGTCACGGGTTTGATTAGGGCACGTTTAGGGTTTTCTTGATTAGGAATGATGGAAAACAAATCCTAGGGCTTATATAAAGTATTATCAATGAAGTTTGGTCGTTGTTTTAAGTTAAAATAGATTGAAATTGATAGAATAAGCCGTAGCTTGGAATTAGGGCTCGTATTATACTTTTAGGGTTTTCTAGCTTTGTAATTCTTGTACATTGTTGAAGCAAGGATGGTTAATGATGGATAAAGGTTTGTAAACTCATTTTATGGGTTTACAATGACTCTTGGTTGCTTACTTGAGAATGAGATGGTCTGAAAATGAGTAAACGGGTCAAAATTATAATTAGGGTACAATTCGGGTTTTCTGGATTCGTTTCTTGGATAGTTGAGGTAGAATGATGAAATGATGATGGAATATAATTTAGGATGTTTTAATTTATGTTATTATAACTTATTTAAGTATTGGTTTATGTTTACAATGGATAAAAATCAAGAAATGGGTCATGGTTCAGAAATTAGCTCGGTTTTAGGGTTTAGGGTTTTGAATTAGGGTTTTGAGTATAAAAAGATGTATGAAAGCTTATGAATTGAATAATTAGGGTTTACACCTTGTAAAATGAGTGTAGTAGCTTGCTTAAGTGGTGGTGAAGAAATTAGAATGAAAACGGAGGTAAAACGGCTATTTTAGAGATCATGCTTAATGACTTGTACATTGAGCTTTTAGAGATTTGTACTTTGAGTTGAAGGGATTTTATATTTCAAATGAGATCTTATATTGCTTGTACATATGCTTTAGTAGCTTGTGCATTCACTTTAGATATTAACCCTTCATGAAATTAGGGTTTTAGAGGCATACGATAACGGTTTAAAGCCCGTTTAGATATAACGTTGTGAATGGTACATTATAGGAATAATGTACTTTGTAATAATGATATTATGATATTGACTTGACATGTTATGATGTTTGCTTGACATAGGATTGTCATAGATAGGTTGCGTGAGCTCGTCTACTTTAGTTATGACATACTGAGATATTGACAATGCAAGTAATGTAATAAAGCAAAAAATTTCCCCGTATAATTGTGATCATAGTAAAATAGATTGATTATGCATTTGATGAAAATTCTGGGTTGTTATATCTAATTCAACTACCAGGCCCAACATCTTAAACTCGGCAGCCCATAATCATAAAACCATATATTTCTTAATTTCGGACGAGGTTTAGAGACAAAGCCCATTAGCCAACCCTAATTATGTGGATATAAATACCTTCTAATCACACATAACCCTTGATGACATCAAATAAGGTCTATTTTATAGAATCATTTATCCTATGTATTTAAACCATTTTGTATAATTATTGCAAAGAATTGTTACTTAATCATTTATATTTGAGAATTGCAGTAAATATGGAGTACTTGGTAAATATTAGCAAATGGCACACATTTTGGAGCATAAATGAAGAGTTCGAGAAAGTCTACTGATCTGACAGCTAATACGCCATATTATTCTAGACCTATACGACGTATCCAAGACTTTGAAGAACATAAGACCATTGCCTGACTTTGAAGAATATGCCGTATCTACATCTGTATATACATCGTATATTATACTTTGGTCAAATATCAAGAAAAACACACTTTAAGCCAATACTCCGTACCCAAGAAGCTCAATACGCCGTACCCAAGATATACAATACACCGTACCGGAGTAGCTCAATACCCATACCCAATGAGCCAATACGCCATACCCAATAGGTCCGATATGCCATACCTAATAGGTTTGATACGCCGTACCCAATAGGTCTGATACGCCGTATCCAGGATGTTCGATACGCCGTATCCATATCAGCTCAAGAAAATTCTGGAATATTTTATTCTTGGAGCTCACGCTAAGTCATCCAATACGCCGTATTGAGCATCCCAATACGCCGTATCGAACGGATTACCAGACCCTATATATAGACGACCCTAAACTCAATTTTAATCATGCAAGTGAATCCCTAAACCACCAAGTCAACCAAGAGACGATCAGAAAAGCATAGAAGGTTAGAAAAGAGCCTCAAGATCATAGGAAAACTCTTGTAATCTTTGCGCAACTGAATACGCGTTCGATTGAGGTTTCTTTATTTTAATCGTTCAAATATCAAACCGTGTGTATTTTTAAAATGACTATCGGCTTTAGGTATCAGCCATGTTTATGAAGATCTAATGTTTGGTTTGTTTTTCTCGATTGCTTAATTTATCGTTGATTGTTGTTTATGTTTATCAATTTATATTCGTTTACGTGCTTAAGTATGCGACTATCATTCAACTGGGTCTAGTCCTACATATTTAAATACGCTGCAACTTCCGGTGGATGTTTGGCGTAGGCTAAGAATCTAGGCAGCTCTCCATCTTGAAATTTAATATACCTATAAAATAGGTATCACAAATATTGACCTATCCGATGCCTTTAGTTAGTGAGCTTAGTTGATGCCATAAGGTGACCTTGGTATCAACGAGTACGTTCTTATTCCATTGGTAAGGACTCGGACAGTAGACTACTAGTATATAAAGAGCCGTTAAGCAGTAAGTGGGTAAAGTCTCGATTAATAGGGGGGGGGGGTGGGGGTGGGGGGTTCTAGTAAGAGCACCATTACTTAGATCCTAAGATAGATTATAATCAACATAAGGATGCTTTATGCGGATGCACCTAATTGTGACATAATTAGCGTGTCTAGGTCTTAGGAAGAAGTACCGCCTAAGTCTAGGAATGGATATTCCATTCGAATAAGTCAATCATTGCAGCTAAATAAACAAACTTGCGTTTATCGGATTATTCTGGTTGATACGTTTTTCCTTACAATTAGTTCTCGACCGCTTCTCTATCTTTTTTATTTGTCTTCCTCGTGTGTATTTTATTGCTTTACTTGTCATCAAAACCTTAGGTTAGATACACAAAACCGTGCCAGTCTCTCAGGCTGAAACCCCCCTTTTTGCATTAGTTTTAGGTTTAACTTAGTTCTAAAATACTAATAGAATTAGGAATTAACGCTATCGCTCTTAGTGATCGACACCCTACTTACCAACGAAACTACAATTGACCGGGTACACTGCCCGTTAAAGTGTTGTTTTTAGGTATAGTCGGCATAAAATAAATAGTAAAACTTGATACATAAATGACACCTATACAACGACACATCAAGTTTTTGGCGCCGCTGCTAGGGAGTGAAGTTGTTTAATTCTTATTTAAATTGTGTTAGTTAGTATTAGATTAATTCATATGTTTGTTTGTTTTATGTGTTTAATTTTCTGCATTGTATAATTTTGCATATTGTGTGTTTGTGTGTTTTCTGCATTATTACAGTCTTCTGTCTGAGTCGAATATTCAATACGGCGTATTCAATTTATTGGATACGGCGTATAATTTTTTTAGACCAATACAGCGTATTCGACTCTATCATCAATACGGCGTATTCAGTTTACTGAATACGGCGTATTAAGCTATTTGACAGTTTTCTTTCCTAGCGAATTTATTACAGGTTAAAATGGACGACCCCAACATTACTATGGAGGAGTATATCAGGCTTGAGGAAGAAAAAGCTCGTAGGCGTGGTAAGGTGTATAACTGGGAAACTGCTACGTATGGTAAGATCTGGGATAATGAAGACGTTCACGACCTCGGATCTGTTGAAACTGAATTCCCAGCTATAGTCTTTAACGACACGTTAACATCTGAAGCAGCACTCTCGTGTGAGCCTACGGTAAGTTCTCTTAACAACGATGAAATCGACTTTAGAATATCGTTTGACGAATCCGACGATGAAGATTGCACGATAATTTTCGACAAAAAATCATTTTCTTACAAAATAATTTCTGTCAAGAATTTTAAAAAGGATTCGAAAAATGATAATGATAAAGTCAATATACCTTTGCTTCCATCACCCAAGCCTACGGTCAGTTATTTTGATGATTTAGATTTCTTTAAAGATTTTGAGAATGAATTTCCAGCCATTGTTTACAATGATGCTCAAACGTCTAAATCAAATTTATTAACTGAACCGATTTTAAACCCTCAACATATCGATGAATTTGATTTAAAAGATGAAACATCATTGTCCGAATGTGATGAAGAGAAACAAAACTTTTTATACTTTAATGATTTATTTCCTTTCAACGTAGTTTATCCTAATGATTTAAAATCGGATAAGGACAATGATGATGATAAAATCGATATTAAACACTTTTCGGGGGATTTATTTGTCAAACCGTTACCTGATGTAATAAATACCGATGTTGGTGCCTATGCACATGGGTCAAATAAGCTTTTGGAAACAAGTCATGATACATCTAATAAATTTTGAAAACTAAAACTTTTATCAAGGGACTAAATTTTAATATCATGACTTTGAATCATCTTAACAAATAGATGTTATTCATTTTCCTAATCAAGAATTTGTATGTGCCATTTGGAATCCTGTTCGACCCCAAATTGTTTTATAAGGATGGGATTAAATTGGGGCAAGTCTAACTTAAAGACTTTTTTGTAAACAAAAGTGCTTGCCGGGAGACAACCCGAAATGTATTTTTAATTTTTATCGAGTCTGTCTTCCCAAATTTTCTATACGGCGTATCCAAACCCCATGGATACGGCGTATCGACTATCTGGACGTTATCCAGTCTTTATTTTCAGCACTGTCTATACGACGTATTCATTAAATGAATACAACGTATACAAGTATCAATACGGCGTATCCGGGGGAATGGATACGGCGTATCGACTTCCTGTATAGTTTTTAGGTGTTTATTTTGAGTCTAACCAACGAATACACAGAAATAGAATTGCATTTATTTTCTGAGAATTTACACAGGACCTCGTGAAAGAAATATCGACAAATATTGGTGGAGAATTTACAAATCTGGAGATCTCGAAGTGTTGGAGTCTTGATACTTCAAGGCGGCTATTCAACACAAATTATTGCTCATAAACGCAACTTGGAGAATCAAGCGAGCAAATCTCAGGGGAGTTTCTCATTCTAATTCTTTTTAAATTCCCGTATTTAATGTTTTAGTTAAATTAATTGGATAAATCCAAAAATTAACTTGTTGTAGAAAATTTGTATGGCAATACCTAAAGTGTATGCGGAATCTACATCCTAATATCTAGAAGTATTATGAATAAAACAGTAATTGTGAATGAACAAAGTTATAACCAAACGCTCCAATATTATTAAGATCAATAATATGAGTACTCTTGACTAGTACTAGGGTTTACAACTTTGAAGCTTTTTAATCGACTTAACAACTATGAAAACTTATATCTCAACTAATACCCTAGAGCCTCCTTTTATAGACTAACGAGTCCTAGTCGGCTTATAACATATACTAAAGATAAACATAAACTTATAGAATATTCTGATACAATCTATTCTATAAATAACTTCTAATCTTCATCACCAAGTAATGTTTATCTTTGTTATCTCTGACTTCACTTAGTGGTATGTGTTATTTTACACATACCTTTTACCTTGTAAAACGAACCCAAAATACCAAAAACATAATAAAAATGGCAAATATATGCTTGTTTTTGTGTTTGTATATGTGCAGGTACGGATATTAAAGAAATGGACAAAATCAAAACCAAAATGGACAAAACCGGACACGAGAAGGAAAGAGTGCACAAGAGCCAGAAGTTTTCTAGCAAATGGTCCACAAAAGTCAGCCTTGGTTAACCTTTAGTCAACCACAAAATGACAAAACCCTTGAAAATACCCAAATGAGCCTTAATGTTAAATCAATTTCACCATAAGTCCCTAAACTCATAACACCGTTAGTCCCTTAAGCCTTAAGACTAACGGTCGTTAACTTCTTTAAAAACTTTACATTTTAACCATTTTACCCAAGCCCAAATCAAACACCGGCCCAATACCCTTTTAATATGAACCCGTACCCATGTCCATGTAATTAAAACCCGGGTCAAACTCCTTGAGTTAACAAAAAGAAATGGCGCCAAAAGGGCATTGTTCATGTGTCTTCACAAATTAACCAAGATTGAACCAGGGGTCATGATAACTCAACCATGGCTGTTAAGGGTCTTAATCACCTTACCCCACTCCACCAAACCCATGAGAAAAGTATGAGTGCCACATCACAGACGCCACGCTGGCAATCCAAAAGTGCACACATCAAATCAACGATCAAGATTAAAAGAGAATGATTAGATTAAAGAATCAACAGCTAGGATTACTTGCTTGGGGATCAAACCATTTTTCCTCTCACACAAGAAACACACAAGAACTGAAGACCCTCTCTCATTCGCCTATAAATAAGGAGCAAAATCACACAGTAGAAAATACCTAGGAGTAGGGTAAAGTAGAGTAGTTTAGAATAGAATAGCTTAATTTCAGCTTATTTGTCATTACTTAATGTAATTTTTAGTTAAAAGCCATGTAATCTTTCTTTTATTAATAAAATTGAAATTTACTTTCAAATTGTGTTTTACTTTTTATGAGAATTTTTGCTAAATATGATACTAAGCCTTAAATAAGCTCAATTAGCCATGAATAAGCTGTTTGTTGTTCATTTATACACTTTAAGCTCAAATAAGCATCCACAAAGCTTATTTGAGCTAATTTGGTTGATTAACCAGTTTGGAAAAAGGAATTAAGCTTTTGGAAGATAAGCTAGCTTGGAAGAGCTTATGGGTTTTTAGATTGCTTATTCAATAAGCTGGGTAGGTAGAGCTTAATAGGTTTATTTTTATCCCCATTTAGTACAAGGGATTAAGGTACATACTCCTTTTCCTTTGAATTTCTTTTTGCTACATGCTTATGTGCTTATTGCTTATTGTTGCTTATTTTCTGTTAACTTTTGCTTATTAATGCTTAATTTGTCCTTGTAAATGCTTTTTATTCTTATGATTTGGTTTTTATAGCTTTTCATTGATTTTAATATAAGTCAGCCTTAATAAGCTTTACCATTAGCTTAAATCTATTCAGTTTATTATGGTGTTTATTTTTGCTTATTATCTGTTAGATTATGCTTAGTTATATTTGATTAGCTTAGTTATAGGTTTGTTAGTGTAAGTTAGAGCTTAATTCAGATTTATGTAGCTTAAAATGGAAGAAACTAAGTATAAAGGAGTGTTTGGTTTAAGTTAAAATTCATAAGTGCAAACTAATTTGGTCATTAAAAGTTTTAAGTCTTAGTTTTAAATCATTATAGGTTAATATTAGGACAAGTTTTAATCAATTTTATTCAAATTTTAAGAGATTTTAGTTGATTGCATAAAGGATTTGAACTCACTATGACAGTTTTTAGAAAGTTAAGACATAATTTGTGATATAGATCATTGAGGTGTCCTAGTTGTGTTTTTAAGTTCATTTTACACTACTGAATAAGTTTATATCATGGTAGTTCAAGTGTGAGCACTGTTTTATTAGTTATGTAGAATCTGGCTTAAAATAGTCTTAGTATGCTAGTTGTTAGAAGTCTAAAGTCCAGTTTTGATTCTTATATTTAGAGTAGGATTAGGATATTTTAGATTATGATTTTCACAAGTTAAGCTTTCCATAGTTCATTGTTGATCTGTTTTAGCTGGTTGTAGGATTTTGAGCTTATTAACTAGTTTAATTTGAGGCTTAAAAGTAGCCCTTTGCTTTTAAATCTGCCTTTTCATATCAAAAAGGCAAAAAGAAAAGTAGCATATCCTTTCATATTCAACTGTCTTTCTAGCTATTTTTTTAGAGTAGCTTGCTAAATTTCTGCTTATTTGAGTCTTATGAGTTTAGTATTTCATTTGTTTTTTGTCTTTAGCTTAAGCCTTGTGCTTATTAGCTCTTTAAAATTAGCTTAAAGTCTTGACTTTCTCCTGTTAAACCTCTTCTTAAGTTAGCTGTGTAAATCACTTCTTATTGCTTTTCTGCTCATTTTATTTAGCATATTAATAGTGCTTATAGCTCATTAAGTATAGGTCTTGTTCTATTTTAGCTTATTTGTTTTCTAGATTAGCTTTTTGAGTTCATAAAAATCAAACCAGGTTTAGCTTAAAATCAAGAAGCCTTGTATAGCTAGTTTTGCAAACTGTCAAATTGTTATGTGCTTATTCGAGCTTATAGTTAAGATTTAGAAAAAGTTCTTTTGTTAAATGTGCTTATTTTAGCTTATAGTTTAGATGTTTAAAAAAATGTTTTCTAAAAAGGAAAGGTCATGGGGTCAAACCCATGACCTCTCCCTTGCACACTCAACGCCCCAACACACACTCTCTATACCATCTGCGCCCTTGGGTCTTTTCTGAAAGACTCTTGGGTGCATTTGGTTTTATGGTTTTGTTCTAGTTAGGCTTTTCAGCTTATAAAAGCTTATTTAGAGCTTATCCGTTTTAGCTTATTTTAAGTTTATATTTTTCTTAGCTTCTAATCTATTCAAAGTAGTTTCTATAAAATTTTTATAATTTAGCTTACTATTTTTTATTAATTTACTAGATTAAATTTATTTTTAATTCGTAATAAATAAAAAAAATAAAAAAAAAATAAAATTCTTCTTCTGAAAATTTTATTTTGTCATTTAAGATTTATGAAAATTAAATTTGCGTTCGTAGGGCTTAATTTAGATGTAGTTGCTTAAATATCGCGTTTTCTTTAATTTTCGTTTACGTTTTTACGTTCTCGTGTTTTAATTGTTAAATGTTTTATATGCTTTACATGTTTTATTCGTTTTTATTAGTAGTTATAGAAACCAATTCAAAAATCTTTGAAACCATTCAAAACGCGTGATCACGGACTTAACCGATTTTCAATTCACACTTCGTCGAGGGAAAACGACTCCGGGAGGTTTTTGAGACAACTTTGGTTAAAAGTTTTTTTCTCGAACCCGACGGAAAATATTTACTATACTATTATTTGATATTATCCTTATATACTTATATATTATATATAGTGTGTTTGGAAAGCGTATCAAATTTTTGGCGCCGTTGCCGGGAAAGTGTGTTATGATTTTCGCGTTTCGTTCGAAGATTAGCGTTTTGAAGAACCTTCCTCGTGAAGTTATTTTCTGTTTATGAATATATTTTTAAATATAAAAAAATACAAAAATATTTTACACTTTTATTTTCTTTTATTTTAATATTAAAAATAACCAATTGTTAATCGTTGTTACGGCTCACCTTTAGATTACGTGCTATAAGGAAAGTTTAAGGCAGGCTTGATCAACATTACCCAAAAGGAGAAGGGTTATTCTAAATAGCGCATCGCGCTTACCAACTCCTCCACTTTTTTGTACGTATTTTTAGAGAGCTATCGTGCACGTTTAATTTTCGGTTACCAAAAATATTTTTCTTTCTTATTTTAATTTCTTTTCTCATATATTATTTCAAATGTTAGTCCAAAACTAAGAAAACACATTCTAAGCTATTTTATTCTTGACAGTATTAAGTTATGACTAACAGTCTTAATATTGTACTAGCAGTATTAACTGACATACAAATATTACTAATCCTTTACAAAACTTTTACAAAGACATAAAGAGATGTAAGACATTAAGGATTAAGCATATTCCAATACTTTGAGACCAAGTACGAAACCTCCCACATCAAAACCTTTTGAAGAAGACTGCAACATTATGACAGTATGAACTTTAACCATTTGTATTATCTTTTTAGCGTTGCAAACTCTTAAAAATGAAGCAAATCTCTATAAGTTTTGTTTTAGAATGTTAACAGGATTTTCAAAAAAACAATATACTGATATTAACAATAATAAAGACAGTATTCATGAAATAATAACCTAAAATCCAACATAGATTTTGAATCTAGTATACTTGTCCACAACAACTAGCAGCAGCCACAAATTCGCATTCTAGTTTAAGGTGCAACCACAGTTTGCGTTCTATTACACTGCCATTTGATATCAACTATTTTTCCTAAAAAACCGACAAACCTACTAGTTGTAGACTTCCTATCGTTTAGTTGCTCCAGCATATTGCACTAGTCATTAGTAGGGGGGGCAACTAGTAGTCAAAAGTGGTAGAGAGATCCAGCTAAGAGCTGCGCCCGAAGATGGCGCCGGAGGAAATTTTTGTTAGATTAGTATGTAGCTTTATAGGCAAGACAAGCAAAGACGACACAAGGCTCCTTGCGACATAACTCTCGACTACACTTGGCACATAGTGATAGTAGTCTTGGCAGACTGTACTGCAGCTTAGATCTTGCACATGCACATACTGCAAACATAATATCTGGCCTAGATGTTGTGAGATACATCAAAGACCCAATCATAGATCTATGGAGATGTACATCAACATCATCATCATCTCTAATCTTTGACTAAATGCTTTTCCAAATCAACTGGAGTAGAAGCAGACTTCACATCTGTGTAGTGAATTTCTACAAAATCTCAGCTACATATTTATCCCGACTGATAAATATTCCATATTCCTTCTGTGTTACTTGTAATCCTAAGAAGAAAGTAAGTTCTCCCATAGAACTCATCTGAAATGTATCCTTTATAAGCTTCTCAAATGTAGTACACATCTCCTTGTTTGTAGAGCCAAAGATAATGTCATCAACATAGACCTGTACAAGCAAAATATCTCCTTTTTGCTTATTGATAAACAATGTCTAATTTATCTTCCCTCTTTTAAACCCATTGCCCAACAAATAGTTAGCCAAGTTCATACCGTGCCTCTGGAGCTTAGATTAACCCATAAAGTGCCTTGAACCAACCTTGTAAACTTTGCCTAGATGGTCAGGATCTTTAAATCCTGGTGATTGAGTAACATTAACCTCTTCCGTAAGGTTCCATATAAAGAAGCACTCCTTTACATCCATTTGATATACATATAAAACCAAAAAATAAGCATAGGCCTAAAAACAAACTTATGCCTCAATTCTTGCCACAGAGCAAAACTTCTTCATAGTCTATACCTTCTTCTTCTCTATGACCCTGTGCAACCAACCTTGCTTTATTCCTAATCACAATCCCTCTTTTATCTTTCTGTTTCTGAAGACCCATTTTGTTCCAATGGCCCTCTTCCCATTAGGCAAATCCACAAGTTTCCAAACCTGTTGGAGCTTGAATTGTAGAAGTTCTTCCTACATTGCTTCCACCTAAGATGAATCAGATAGAGCTTTAGAAATGCTTGTGGGATCAATCTATGATAAGAAACAAGCATATAAATAAATATTCAGGGTATCATGTGTTTTCTCTTCATATACAGCACTAAGAAACCCTTGTTCAGAAGTAGATTTTGTCATTCTTCTTGTCTGAATAGAGGACTTCACATCACCAATCATATTTTTAATTAGGTGATCTTTATGGATTCTTGTATTAGGAGTGGTTGGAACTATATTGGAATTAGGGTTGTTCCCCAAATCAACTTCTGGTTCATCTTCATCATTGAAGAACTCAACATGAGTGGCTTCAAGTGTATGACTAGCTCCCAATTTGAACATGTCTTTAGGGCTATCTGGATCATATGAACTAACAATATTAACTTATGGATCAATAGTATTAAGTTTAAAATGACCAATATTAGCTTTAGGACTGACAGTATTAACATGTTGTCCAGTAGCATTAACTTCCTTAGGACTGCTATCATCTTCAGACTTATCTTTTTCATCACTCTCATTATGTGGACCATCTTCAACCTACTTTTGATCATCAGCAACAGATTTTGGTTCACCATTACCAACATCCTTGGCGAGTGACTCAAATAAGCAATCATCTTTTCAAATTGGCATCATAAATGCTATCTTGGTATTCTTTCTTTCTGAGTAGATGTACCTGCATTAAGTTCTCCTTGTGTACCTGCAGATTTATTAGAAATTGTACCTGTAGCTACTGGTACATAATTCATAAATTGAGTTAGAGAATCAATATCAAACAACCACTTTGGACCATTCCCTTATATCATAGGATTATTCTCTAAAAATCTAATATGCAAGTTTTCTTCTACCCTTCTGGTTCTAGTGTTGTATACCCTAAAAGCATTACTACTCAAGGTGAAATATCTAAAACAAAGAAACCTTCACACTTTTGCCATCAACTTGCCTAAATTGTCTAAAGTATTAAGAATGGTAACATGACATCCAAATGGTCTCATAAAGCTTAGAGCTGGTTTAAAACCTCTAAAAAGTTCATAAGGTGTCTTGTTATGAGGCTTGACTACTAAGACCCTATTCTGTACATAGCAAGTAGTACTAACTGCTTCAGCCCAAAATGTGGTAGGTAACTTTAAATCACTACATGTTCTAGTAGCCTCAATTAGTGTCAATTCCTCCTCTCAGCCACTACCATATTGCTGAGGATCCGGCTACCTGTAATCCGCTCTTAATACCTTTTTCTCTGCAAAAATCATCCATAACTTTATTCTTAAATTATGTTCCATTATCACTCATGATTATTTTCACTTTCTTATCCACTAGGTTTTCTATTTCTTTGATAAAGTTCTTAAGAATCTCACTGGTTTCATCCTTAGTTGCTAAAAAGAAAACCCAAGTAAACTTGCTATAATCATCAGTGACTAATAAGTAATACTTCTTATGCATTAAACTACTCACAAATGTTAGACCAAACAAATCCATATGAAGCATAAGCAAAGGCTTAGTAATTGGATACATAACCTTGGACTTACAAGAAGCTCTGTGTTGCTTCCCTTTAAGATAAGCAACACAGGTTTGGTCATTTTCAAAACGTTTTGTAGGCAAACCTCTTACAAGATTAATCCTTACCAGCTTTTTATTATCTTAAAATTAATATGACCAAGCCTCCTATGCCAAAGCATTGATTCATCTAATGTAGCATTTGTAACAAGACAAGTTAAACTCTCTTTAGGAACAATGTTTTTCATATCGAAACTGTACATGTTGTCATTTCTAGGAATTTTAAGAAGTATCTGACTTTTATCAGGCAACTTAAAATTAGGAGATAAGACAAGACATTCAGTGTTAGTAAAAAGGACATAGTTCTTTTTGTCACACATTTGTGAGACACTAAGAAGGTTGAAATTTAACTCATTGACAAAGTATACATCTTTAAAATCAAGGCTATCCTTTTTAAGATTCCTTTACTAGAAATTCTACCACCATGTGCACCTCCCCTAAATGTAACATAACCTCCATCAAATTCCTTGAAATCTGAGAGACAAGCTATGTTCCCAGTCATGTGCCTTGAGCATCCATTGTCAATAAATCATGTATCATCCTTTTGTGGCTTGTCCTGTACATAAAAATAAGGAAATTAGTTTCCTTTGGGGACCCAAGCCATTACTGACTTGGATCTGCCTCGTGCATCAATGTAGTTGTGTCTTTTAAAAACAAGTGATGCACCATTAGGTCTGGTAGGTCTCCAAACCCAACATGCTGAGGTCTTAACAACATTTACCCTTTTTGCCTTAACCGCATTAACTGGTGCTGTATATGACCTAGCAGTATTAACTGCTCTGAGCCTTTCAGTATGATAGTGTCTCATGGCAGTATTAAGCTTTTGATTAACATATCTGCTAGTTAATGCTGTTTTCTTATAAAAGGGCCTCTGATCAGTTGATTGTGCTTGTTTAAAAAAATGTGACATTAGTTTAGCACTATGAACTATTGGTTTGGGGTGAGCAGTATTAATAGGCCTAACAGTATTAAGTGGTGTGAGGCCAGTTTTCAGCAAAACTGCTCTTGGAGTCATATTCCTGTGTACACTAGGGTCTGTGGTTTTGGCATAATAGTCATAATCCATCCTATTATAATTATTCCTAGATACCATCCTTTCCCTTTGATGGTAATTACAGTTAATCTGCACATGGTCAAAAATCTTACAAATAAAACAAGCTTTGTTATACATCACAAAATCACTTCCTAGTTGATTGGACTTCTGTCCATTCCTGTTTCTTTGATTCCCCCTAGGACTTTATGATCTATACATCTCAGCATACCTAACTGACCTTTTAACCGGGTTTTCATGATTTTTAGGTTTGACAAACTCTATCTTTTTATCAACAAGAAAAATAGTTTCTTTGTCAACATTAAGTAGAGACTCAACAAAGCTACTTGTGTCTTCTGATAATTGTTCTTTTACCAAAGAGTCATCAGAATTTTCCTTAGAATCATCTAATTTTTTTATCACAAACAATGTTAGACTCTAGCTTACTATCCTTAGAACCATAACTTTTGAATTCAGGGTCTTTGAATTCATCAAGACCAGAGTAAGACAAATCAAGTTTTGTAGGTCCATTATAGATTAAAGGATGGGGTGGAGGAACATCATTATACCCTAAACCCTTTTTATTTTTGTTAGTTATCTGACTCCCTAACTACTTATCTAAGCTCTTTGAGGCATTATCAAATTTCTCAATTTTAAATTTAATACCCTCTTTTTCTTGCTTAACTTTTTCAAACTCACTTTTAAGCACATTTATTTCATAGTCTTTGCAAGCTACTTCCCTATTAAGAACTGCAACTTCTTCACTAAAAAGAACCTTATACTTTCTATATGTGACAAGTTGTTCTTCTACAGTTGCTAAACCTCTTTTATAAGTAGCTGCTTTAAATTCTATTTAATTAAGCTTAACAATTAAATCATCACACTGTTTCTTAAGAGTTTCATAGTTTTTCAGACAAGTTTGAGTGCAAGTTTTATCACTGTATACATCAGAGTCTAAAAACGCCATTAGAGCCATTTTTGTTTAAACCTGTTCTTCTGCCATATCACTCTAGTCAAAACCTACACCATCAATAGCCAACATTGCGTTTGAAGATGTGTTTTTATTGTTTCCTTGCTTCCTAGTGTTGTCTTGATATCTGAACTGACCCTCTTTGTTCCTTGGTGCTTTACATTCCCTGGCAAAGTGTCCCATCTTGTGACAGTTGAAACACTCTACCTTGGATTTATCATACCTAACAGTATCATTAGCATTAATGCAAATTTTCTTGCCTGTTCTCTGAAAGTACCTTTTTGCCCTCATACTTAGCAGAGAGAGCTGCCACTTCAAATCCATTGCTTCCAGATCATCTTCATGAATTTGCTCTAAGTCCTGCTGTAGGAGATTAGAACTTTTGGGATTCTCAACCATGAAAGCATACACTGTATTATCACTAAAGTTGGCAGTACTAACTTGAGGACAAGCAGTGTTAACATTAGGGCTAACGGTACTAACTTCATACGCAGGATTAGCAGTATTAACATCATTAGTACTGCTAGTGCTTGGAGCAGTCATAAAGGCCATGTTTTGAGCACCACTACTTGCACCAACAGATTTCTTTACATATTGTTCAACAATTTTGAAGTTGTTGTACAAATCATCAATGATCGTTATTTTAATATCAGCCTTATTCATCCAGACTACAACATGAGTATTCCACTCAGGAGGCAAGCTTCTCAAAAATTTTGAATCTAAGTCTTCTTGTGTGATG
>BQNB010149891.1:2735-13143 GCA_026074375.1 Tanacetum coccineum
ACACCTTGAGGGCAATGTTTCAAATGAAATAGATTTTGTTAATGATTTCTATGAGAATTCAGAGTTCAACTCTAAAGTTGAAGAATTACCAGTCAATACTCAATACGGTTAGAAGGTCGTCTAGACAGACCAAGTTACCAACTAGTTTGAATGATTTTATAATTGATGGCAAAGTTAAATATGGTGTTGAAAAAGTTGTCAATTATGCAAATCTTAGACATGAGAACTTCTGCTTTGCTTCTAGTCTTAATAAGAGTGTTGAACCTAGTTGCTATAAAGATGCTATCTTAGATAATAACTGGGTTGATGCTACGAATGCTAAAATTGAAGCTTTAAATAAGAATCAAACCTGAATTATAACTGATTTGCCTGTAAATAGAAAACCTATTAGTAGCAAGTGGATATTTAAGATTAAATATAGAGCAAATAGAGAAATTGAAAGATATAAAGCAAGATTAGTTACTAAAGGTTTTAACCAAAGAGAGGGAATAGACTTTGATGAAACATTCTCTCCCGTTGTTAAAATGTCTAATGTTAAATGCTTTATTGCTTTATCTTTCAAAAACAAATGGCCATTATTTCAAGTTGATGTGAATAATGCTTTTCTCTATAGAGACTTAGAAGAGGATGTCCATATGACTATTCCTCAAGGATTTGCTGATAAAGATAATAAAAATAAAGTATGCAAGCTTGTTAAGTCCCTTTATGGACTTACACAAGATCCTAGAAAGTAGAATGAAAAACTTGTTGTTGTTATTAAGGAAAATGGTTTTGTACAGTCTGCTAATGATCATTCTTTATTTACAAGTCTAAAGATAACAAGTTTATTGCTCTGCTTGTTTATGTTGATGATATTGTTGTTACTGGAAATTGTGTGAATGAAATTGATAAGTTTAAATCTTTTCTAAAATCCAAGTTTAATATCAAAGACTTGGGTAGTCTTAAATATTTTCTTAGAATAGAAGTTATTAAAACAGGAGATGAATTATGTCTTTCTCAAAGAAAATATTGTCTTGGGTTGCTTAAAGAATATGGTTTGCTTGGATGCAAACATGTTTCTACACCTATAGAACCTACTTTTGTTTTACCTTATATTGCTACTAGTGAAGATCCTCTTCTTGATAATATTACAGGTTATCAAAAATTGCTTGGTAAACTTATATATCTTACTCTTAATAGACCTGATATATCTTACTTTGTACATTGTCTTGCACATTATATGCACTTTTCTCTAAAGTCTCATTTAAACTATGCATTAAATGTACTTAGATGTCTTAAAAATGCTCCAGGTAAAGGTATAAAGTATAAACATTCAGGTTTTGAAAACAATCTCAAAGGTTATAGTAATGCAATTTGGGCAAAGTGTTAGAAAACTAAAAAAATCTGTCATAGGATATTGTGTATTTTTCAATAACTGTTTGATATCCTGGAAAAGTAAAAAGCAAAATACTTTATCTAAATCATCTATAGAGACTGAGTACAGATCTATGTCATCTGCAGCCTATGAGATAATTTGGATTCAGAAGTTGTTGTTTAATCTCAAAACTAAAGTCACTCTTCCTGTTAATCTATTTTGTGATAATAAATCTGCATTACAACTTGCTGCTAATCCTATTTTTCATGAAAGGTCTAAACACTTTGAGATAGATGTTCACTTTATTAGAGAAAAAAAATTGCAAAAGGGGTTTTGAATACAAAAAAAATTGTTCTTCAAACTAAATTGCAGACATTCTTACAAAGCATATTCTTGTGTATCAACATAAGTTTCAATATGTTATCGATGTACATTAGATGTTCAACGGATGAGTTGATATGCTATCATTGTACATTAGATGTTCAACGGATGAGTTGATATGTTATTGTTGTACATAAGATGTTCAACGGATGAGTCGAGATGCTATGGTTGTACATTATATGTTTAACGGATGAGTCAAGATGCAATGGTTATGCATTAGATGTTCAACGGATGAGTCGATATGTTATCGTTGTACATTAGAAATTCAACGGATGAGTCGATATGCTATGGTTATACAATAGATATATACGAGATGAGTTGACATGCTATCGTTGTACATTAGACATTCAACAGATGAGTTGATATGCTATCGTTGTACATTAGATGTTGACCGGATGAGTCGATATGCTATGGTTATACATTTGATGTTCAACTAATGAGTCGATATGTTATCGTTGCACATTAGATGTTTAACGGAAGAGTCAATATGCTATCGTTGTACATTAAACGTTCAACGGATGAGTCGATATGTTATCGTTGTACATTAGATGTTCAACGGATGAGTCGAGATGTTATGGTTGTACATTAGATGTTTAACGGATGAGTCAAGATGATATGGTTACACATTAGATGTTCAACGGATGAGTCAATATGTTATCGTTATACATTAGATGTTCAACGGATGAGTCGAGATGCTATGGTTATACATTAGATGTTTACCAGATGATCAATATGCTATCGTTGTACATTAGACGTTCAACAGATGAGTCGATATGCTATCTTTGTAAATTAGATGTTTACCGGATAAGTCGAGATGATATGGTTATACATTAGATGTTCAATTAATGAGTCGATATGTTATCATTGTACATTAGATGTTCAACGTATGAGTCGATATGCTATCATTTTACATTAGACGTTCAACGGATAAGTCGATATGTTATCGTTGTACATTAGATGTTCAACGGATGAATCAGATGCTATGGTTTTACATTAGATGTTTAACGGATGAGTCGAGATGTTATGGTTATACATTAGATGTTCAACGGATGAGTCGATATGTTATCGTTGTACATCAGATGTTTACCAGATGAGTCAAGATATATGGTTATACATTAGATGTTTACCAGATGAGTCGATATGCTATCGTTGTACATTAGATGCTCAACGGTTGAGCCGAGAAGCTTTGGTTATACATTATATTTTCAACGGATGAGTCGATATGTTATTGTTGTACATTAGATGTTCAACGGATGAGTCAAGATGCTATGGTTATACATTAGATGTTCAACGGATGAGTTGATATGTTATTGTTGTACATTAGATGTTCAACGGATAAGTCGAGATGCTATGGTTATACATTAGATGTTTAACGGATCAGTCGAGATGCTATAGTTATACATTAGATGTTCAATGGATGAGTTGATATGTTATCGTTGTACATTAGATATTCAACGGATGAGTCAAGATGCTATGGTTATACATTTGATATTTACAAGACGATTCGATATGCTATCGTTGTATATTAGACGTTCAACGGATGAGTCGATATGCTATCGTTGTACATTAAATGTTCACCAGATGAGTCGAGATGCTATGGTTATACATTAGATGTTCAACTAATGAGTCGATATGTTATCGTTGTACATTAGATTTTCAACAGATGAGTCGATATGCTATCGGTGTACATTAGACGTTCAACGGATGAGTCGATATGTTATCGTTGTATATTAGATGTTCAATGGATGAGTCGAGATGCTATGGTTGTACATTAGATGTTTAACGGATGGTTCGAGATGCTATGGTTATACATTAGATGTTCAACGGATGAGTCAATATGTTATCGTTGTACATTAGATGTTTAACGGATGAGTCAAGATGCTATTGTTATACATTAGATGTTTACAAGATGAGTCGATATGCAATCGTTGTACATTAGACGTTCAACGGATGAGTCGATATGCTATAATTGTACATTAGATGTTTACCAGATGAGTCTAGATGCTATGGTTATACATTAGATGTTCAACTAATGATACTATATGTTATCGTTGTACATTAGATGTTCAATGGATGAGTCGATATGCTATCGTTGTACATTATACGTTCAACAGATGAGTTGATATGTTATCGTTGTACATTAGATGTTCAACGGATGAGTCGAGATGCTATGGTTGTACATTAGATATTTAATGGATGAGTCAAGATGCTATGGTTATACATTAGATGTTTAACGGATGAGTCGATATGTTATCGCTGTATATTAGATGTTCAACGGATGAGTCAAGATGCTATGGTTATACATTAGATGTTTACTAGAAGAGTCGATATGCTATCGTTGTATATTTGGCATTCAACGAATGAGTCGATATGCTATCGTTGTACATTAGATGTTTACCTGATTAGTCGAGATGCTATGGTTATACATTAGATGTTCAACTAATGAGTCGATATGTTATTGTTGTACATTACATGTTCAATGGATGAGTCGATATGCTATCATTGTACATTAGAAGTTCATCGGATTAGTCAATATGTTATCGTTGTACAATAGATGTTCAACGGATGAGTCGAGATGCTATGGTTGTACATTAGATGTTTTATGGATGAGTTGATATGCTATGGTTATACATTAGATGTTCAACGGATAAGTCGATATATTATCACTATACATTAGATGTTCAACGGAGAAGTCGAGATGCTATGGTTATACATTAGATGTTTACCAGATGAGTTGATATGCTATCGTTATACATTAGACGTTCAACGGATGAGTCGATATGCTATCGTTATACATTAGATGTTTACCGGATGAGTCGAGATGCTATGGTTATACATTATATGTTCAACTAATAAGTCGATATGTTATCGTTGTACATTAGATGTTCAACGGATTAGTCAAGATGCTATGGTTGTACATTAGATGTTTAGCGGATGGGTCAAGATGCTATGGTTATACATTAGATGTTCAACGGATGAGTCAATATCTTATCATTGTACATTAGATGTTCAACAGATGAGTCGAGATGCTATGGTTATACATTAGATGTTTACCAGATGAGTCGATATGCTATCGTTGAACATTAGACGTTCAACGGATGAGTCGATATGCTATCATTGTACATTAGATGTTTACCATATGAGTCTAGATGCTATGGTTATACATTAGATGTTCAACTAATGAGTCGATATGTTATCGTTGTACATTAGATGTTCAACGGATGAATCGATATGCTATCGTTGTACATTAGAAGTTTAACGGTTGAGTTGATATGTTATCGTTGTACATTAGATATTCAACGGATGAGTCGAGATGCTATGTTTGTACATTAGATGTTTAACGGATCAGTCGAGATGCTATCATTATACTTTAGATGTTCAATGGATGAGTCGATATGTTATCGTTCTACATTAGATGTTCAACGAATGTGTCAAGATGCTATGATTATACAATAGATGTTTACCAGATGAGTCGATATGCTATCGTTGTACATTAAACGTTCAATAGATGAGTCGATATGCTATCGTTGTACATTAGATGTTTACCTTAGTCGAGATGCTATGGTTGTACATTAGATGTTCAACTAATGAGTCGATATGCTATGGTTGTACATTAGATGTTCAATGGATGAGTCGATATGCTATTTTTGTACATTAGATGTTTACCGGATGAGTCGATATGTTGTTGTGGTACATTAGACGTTCAACGGATGAGTCGATATATTATCGTGGTACATTAGACGTTCAACGGATGAGTCGATATGCTATGGTTGTACATTAGATGTTTAACGGATGAGTCGAGATGTTATGTTTATACATTAGATGTTCAACTGATGAGTCAATATGTTATCATTATACATTAGATGTTTAACGGATGAGTCGAGATGCTATTGTTATACATTAGATGTTTACCAGATGTGTCGACATGCTATCGTTGTACATTAGACGTTCAACGGATGAGTCGTTATGCTATCATTGTACATTAGATGTTTACCAGATGAGTCTAGATGCTATGGTTATACATTAGATGTTTAACTAATGAGTTGATATGTTTTCATTGTACATTAGATGTTCAACGGATGAGTCGATATGCTATAGTTGTACATCAAACATTTAACGGATGAGTCGATATGTTATTGTTGTACATTAGATGTTCAACGGATGAGTCAAGATGCTATGGTTGTACATTAGATGTTTAACGGATGAGTCGAGATGCTATGGTTATACATTAGATTTTCAACGGATGAGTCGATATGTTATCGTTGTAGATTAGACGTTCAACATATGAGTCAATATGCTATAGTTGTACATCAGACATTCAACGGATGAGTCTATATGTTATCGTTGTACATTAGATGTTCAACGGATGAGTCAAGATGCTATGGTTGTACATTAGATGTTTAACGAATGAGTCGAGATGCTATGGTTATACATTAGATGTTCAACGGATGAGTCGATATGCTATCGTTTTACATTAGACGTTCAACAGATGAGTCGATATATTATCGTTGTACATTAGATGTTCAATGGATGAATCAGATGCTATGGTTGTATATTAGATGTTTAACGGATGAGTCAAGATGTTATGGTTATACATTAGATGTTCAACGGATGAGTCAATATGTTATCGTTATACATTAGAAGTTCAACGGATGAGTCGATATGCTATCGTTGTACATCAGATGTTTACCCGATGAGTCAAGATATATGGTTATACATTAGATGTTTACCAGATGAGTCGATATGATATCGTTGTATATTAGATATTCAACGGATAAGTCGAGATGCTTTGGTTATACATTAGATGTTCAACGAATGAGTCGATATGTTCTCGTTGTACATTAGATGTTCAACGGATGAGTCGAGATGATATGGTTATACATTAGATGTTCAACGGATGAGTTGATATGTTATTGTTGTACATTATATGTTCAACGGATAAGTCGATATGTTATCGTTGTACATTAGAAGTTTAGCGGATGAGTCAACATGCTATGGTTATACATAAGTTGTTTACCAAATGAGTCGATATGCTATCATTGTACATTAGACATTCAACGGATGAGTCGATATGCTATCTTTGTACATTAGATATTTACTGGATGAGTCGAGATGCTATGGTTATACATTAGATGTTCAACTAATGAGTCGATATGTTATCGTTGTACATTAGATTTTCAATGGATGAGTCGATATGCTATCGTTGTACATTAGACGTTCAACGGATGAGTCGATATGTTATCGTTGTACATTAGATATTCAACGGATGAGTCAAGATGCAATGGTTGTACATTAGATGTTTAAAGGATGAGTCAAGATGCTATGGTTATACATTAGATGTTTAATGGATGATTCAATATGTTATTGTTGTACATTAGATGTTTAACGGATGAGTCGAGATTCTATTGTTATACATTAGATGTTTACCAGATGAGTCGATATGCTATCATTATATATTAGATGTTTAAGGGATGAGTCGATATGCTATCATTGTACATTAGATGTTTACCAGATGAGTCTAGATGCTATGGTTATACATTAGATGTTCAACTAATGAGTCGATATGTTATCGTTGTACATTAGATATTCAATAGATGAGTCGATATGCTATCGTTGTACATTAGACGTTCAATGGATAAGTTGATATGTTATCGTTGTACATTAGATGTTCAACGGATGAGTCGAGATGCTATGGTTGTATATTAGATGTTTAACGGATGAGTCGAGATGCTATGGTTATACATTAGATGTTCAACAGATGAGTCAATATTTTATCGTTGTATATTAGATGTTTAACGGATGAGTCAAGATGCTATGGTTATACATTAGATGTTTACCAGAAGAGTCGATATGCTATCGTTGTACATTAGAAGTTCAACGGATGAGTCGATATGCTATCGTTGTACATTAGATGTTTAACGGATGAGTCGAGATGCTATGGTTATACATTAGATGTTTAACTAATGAGTCGATATGTTATCGTTGTACATTAGATGTTAAATGGATGAGTCGATATGCTATCGTTGTACATTAGACGTTCCTAGGATGAGTCAATGTGTTATCGTTGTACATTAGATGTTCAATGGATGAGTCGAGATGCTATGGTTTTACATTAGATGTTTAACGGATGATTCGAGATGCTATGGTTATACATTAGATGTTTACCAAATGAGTTGATATGCTACCGTTATACATTAGACGTTCAACGGATGAGTCGATAAGCTATCGTTGTACATTAGATGTTTACCGAATGAGTCAAGATGATATGGTTATACATTATATGTTCAACTAATGAGTCGATATGTTATCGTTGTACATTAGATGTTCAATGAATGAGTCGATATGCTATCGTTGTACATTAGACATTCAACGGATGAGTCAATATGTTATCGTTGTACATTAGATGTTTAACAGATGAATCGAGATGCTATGGTTGTACATTAGATGTTTATCGGATCAGTCAAGATGCTATGGTTATACATTAGATGTTCAACGGATGAGTCGATATGTTATCGTTGTACATTAGATGTTTAACAGATGAGTCGAGATGCTATGGTTGTACATTAGATGTTTAACGGATGAGTCAAGATGCTATGGTTATACATTAGATGTTCAACGGATGAGTCGATATGTTATCGTTGTACATTAGATGTTCAACGGATGAGTTGAGATTCTATAGTTATACATTAGATGTTTACCAGATGATCGATATGCTATCGTTGTACATTAGACGTTCAACGGATGAGTCGGTATGCTATCTTTATACATTAAATGTTTACCGGATGAGTCGAGATGCTATGGTTATACATTAGATGTTCAACTAATAAATTGATATGTTATCGTTGTAGATTACATGTTCAACAGATGAGTCGATATGCTATCGTTTTACATTAGACGTTAAACGGATGAGTCGATATGTTATCGTTGTACATTAGATGTTCAACAGATGAGTCAATATGCTATCATTGTACATCAGATGTTTACCGGATGAGTCAAGATATATGGTTATACATTAGATGTTTACCAGATGAGTCGATATGCTATCGTTGTACTTTAGATGTTCAACGGATGATCCGAGATGCTTTGGTTACACATTAGATGTTCAACGGATGAGTCGATATGTTATCGTTATACATTAGATGTTCAACGGATGAGTCGAGATGCTATGGTTTTACATTAGATGTTTAACGGATAAGTCGATATGTTATTGTTGTACCTTAGATGTTCAACGGATAAGTCGAGATACTGTGGTTGTACATTAGATGTTTAAAGGATCAGTCGAGATGCTATGGTTTTACATTAGATGTTCAACGGATGAGTCGATATGTTATCGTATTACATTAGATGTTCAACGGATGAGTCGAGATGCTATTGTTATACATTAGATTCTTACCAGATGAGTCGATATGCTATCGTTGTACATTAGACGTTCAACGGATGAGTCGATATGCTATCGTTGTACATTAGACGTTCAACGGATGAGTCGATATGTTATCGTTGTACATTAGACGTTCAACGGATGAGTCGATATGCTATCGTTGTACATTAGACGTTCAACGGATGCGTCGATATTTTATCGTTGTACATTAGATGTTCAACGAATAAGTCGAGATGTTCTGGTTGTACATTAGATGTTTAACGGATGAGTCAAGATGCTATGGTTATACATTAGATGTTCAACGGATGAGTCAATATGTTATCATTGTACATTAGATGTTTAAAGGATGAGTTGAGATGCTATTGTTATACATTAGATGTTTACCAGATGAGTCGATATGCTATCGTTGTACATTAGACGTTAAATGGATGAGTCGATATGCTATAATTGTACATTAGATGTTTACTAGATGAGTCTAGATGTTATGGTTATACATTAGATGTTCAACTAATGAGTCGATATGTTATCGTTGTACATTAGATGTTCAACAGATGAGTCAATATGCTATCATTGTACATTAGACGTTCAACGGATGAGTTGATATGTTATCATTGTACATTAGATGTTCAACGGATGAGTCGAGATGCTATGGTTGTACATTAGATGTTTAACGGATGAGTTGAGATGCTATGGTTATACATTAGATGTTCAACGGATGAGTCGATATGTAATCGTTGTATATTAGATGTTCAACGGATGAGTCAAGATGCTATGGTTATACATTAGATGTTTACCAAAAGAATCGATATGCTCTCGTTGTACATTAGACGTTCAACGGATGAGTCGATATGCTATCGTTGTACATTAGATGTTTACCGAAGGAGTCGAGATGCTATGGTTATACATTAGATGTTCAAATAATGAGTTGATATGTTATCGTTATACATTAGATGTTCAATGGATGAGTCGATATGCTATCGTTGTACATTAGACGTTCATCGGATGAGTTAATATGTTATCGTTGTAAATTAGATGTTCAACGGATGAGTCGAGATGCTATGGTTGTACATTAGATGTTTAACGGATGAGTCGAGATGCTTTGGTTATACATTAGATGTTCAACGGATAAGTAGATATGTTATCATTGTACATAAGATGTTCAACGGATAAGTCGAGATGCTATGGTTATACATTAGATGTTTACCAGATAAGTTGATATGCTATTGTTATACATTAGACGTTCAACAGATGAGTCGATATGCTATTGGTATGTGCTTAATTACACATACCATTTA
>BQNB010149892.1:6039-16111 GCA_026074375.1 Tanacetum coccineum
ACCTTTTGCCTTGATCAAGGGCATTCGGTCAGGATCTGTATTAGGGTTGCTATATAAGTGTATACTATTTGACGAATCAAAGACCAACGAAGATCGCATATACGATTTCTTCTAGGTAGCAAATTGTCATACGTGTGCCTCATGTGCGTGTTGCACATGCCTACCTCGGTTTCTGGGATCCTTTGTGCGCTAGTATGTATTTGAGGGGTCAAGTCAAACTTTAAAGGTCATCAGTTTTTAGATTTATGGCATTGTTTGTAATCCTAGTATTACCTCTTGAAACTAATTGTACTAAAGTAGCCAAGCAGTTCATATCGATTTTATGTGGCAACATGCATATATTTCAGAAAGTACTTTGTAAGCACTTTTTTGTTTAGAAAGTAGAAATTGACCGAGGTCAAATAGGAGATGGCCGACCAACGTTAAGTGAAACTGATATATGATCAAACGAGAAATCACTTAAGAAATGGATGATTTGATCCTAAATCTTCAATAATTGATTTGAAGATGGGAATTCAAGATATGAATTACACAATGGAGTATTTATTACTGTGAAATGATTAGAGTTTTACAGAGAGAAAGATAGTTTATAACAAAACTGATTGAATAAATGTGAAAGTGAAAACAAGTGCTATTTAAACATAACCGATTTTCTGCCAAAATGACTAACTAACTCTCATGTGTTAGGCACATGAGAGGGGTGTTTGATTACGCGTGTATCACCAACTTTATGCATTTTTCCTTCAATGAACCTGTTTCCTTTGACACAATACGGTACAAAATAGAAGTAGAAACAGTGGTTAAAAATATAAAAAAAAAAAAAAACAAAAAAAAAAGTAAAAAAAAAAAAAAAAAAAAAAAAATAAAAAAAAAAAAAAATATAAAAAAAAAAAAATAAATATAAAAAAAAAAAAAAGTAAAAAAAAAAAAAAATAAAAAAAAAAAAAAAAATAAACAAAAAAAAATAAACAAAAACAAAAAAACAAAAAAAAATAAACAAAATATAAAAAAAAAAAACTGGTAATTGTAAATTGTTTTGTTACCCTGATACTGAATTTATATCGATAATTAAGGCTAGCTATTGAATGAACTTTAGACTACCAGTTTACTTTATTTCGTTATGCGGTATATTGTCTGCAACTGCAAGTACAAGTTTCAACTATATAACTTATTAACTACTATAACAATTCTTTTGCATTTTAACTCAGGTTTTGCATGGATGGTTTTATCTCGCCCTTTTGTCGACTTTTGTATATGGGATTATGACAACCTACCCTGAACTGTCCTTATGTACAATGCAAACTTAATCTCATCCCCCGAATGCTATTTTCACACAGTTTGTATGCATATGCGCAGAGTTACAATACCACGTCAACAGTGATCTCCATTTCATTTCATTGGGACAATCGCCCCAAAACAAAATTCCTCATTACCTCACACTGGACCATATGCAGAAAATGATCGAGAGTAACACTCCTTTTGCTAGAAAGTTTCATCGAGACGATCTTGTGCTTGATAAGATTGATTTTGAGCTTCTTTTTCGGGGCCGGAAAAGGATCGTTCCTGGAGGGTGGTGCATTGGAAGCCGGTGAGAATGGTTCAGACCCGTGCTCGTGGAAAATATTACAATGCTCAGGCCTACTTCGGGTACGGGAAGGTTTGAGAATTTAATCAGTTCTTTTGTGTCAGGTGAGAGTTTTAGACCAAAGCAATGCAAATAGGAAGAATTGGTAAATATGGATGGCTTATGGTTTTGTAATTATGTCAAATTATTATAGTGGGAGCTGGGAAAGGTCTATTTACAGAAATATTGAAGCTAATTGAAATTTGATAGGAAAAATGACATGATATCAAATGACATGATATCACTGCTTCTGCATGATGTAGATGCGGATTTTCATTTTTCAACTTTATAGGACCAAAGTTTGTGTGCATTATTTGTGACATTCCCATAAAGCCTTGTCATGCCTCGCAACACTGTGAGCCATTTAGGCTGGCGGTTTGAGTCAGTTCCTAATTATTTTTAACTAATTTGGGATGGCCTTTCTTAACTTCAGCCAACATTTTGTACTTCAGTTAAAATTTTGTGTCGGTTGTGAACTGTTTTTCAATGATAATTTTGCAGAAAGGGATTGAAGATGCACTATAATAATTTTGTGCCTTGGCGGAAATCGCAACCCTATTCATACATTCTACCAACCATCCAAGCTCCAGGATCCATAATAAGTACCCTCAAAGAGGATATGAGAGCAAAACTTGGTAAATTGTAAGTGCTCTTTCTAGGGAATTACTTTTAATAACCTAGACAAAATAAAGTAAATTACTGTTTTAGAAAATTAGATTACATGTTGCTTGATGCTGTCCTGAACTTCTGCACAGGTTTTCTTGAGGATTATGTTTTGTGCACGGGGACCACAGATAGTATCGCCGCATTTCTTGCAGCCCGAGCTACTCAACCTGGGAAGGCGGTATAATGTTATTAAACTTAGGCTTCATTAAGTTTCTTCATTTTGTGGGACTCATGACTTGATGTGTATTCTTATTAGTCTATTGCCTAATCTCCAAAAAGTTGTATATAGGTGACATCTCTGGGTTCAACACCTGCGATAAAACTATTGAGCACCACAAGGATTGAAGATGCACAATTCGGGGTGTATAGTCATCGCCTTGATGACAAGTGGCTTGTTGGAGGTGCGTCAAACACTGGTGGAGCTGTTCTCCGCTAACTTTTTTCTAATGAGCAACTCGAGAATTTGAGTAAGCAGATTGACCTGATGGAACCATCATTACTGGATTATTATCCACTACCCGCAGAAGGTGAGAGGTTTCCAATAGGAGATCCCAAATTAATGTTAAGGTAAAGTACATATTGTAATACTAATGGGTCAAAAATTTTGTTCATTTTCTTAGTTTAAATACTTAACTGTCTTAAATATGATCACAAACTATATTATTACGTTATTCATCTAATATTCTGCATAAAACAATATAAAAGGTTGTATGCAACACATAAATACTTTGAGCGACTTTTGACCCATTTGACCATAATCTTGCCAACTTATATTTTAGTGACCCGTTTGATGCTATAAAGATATAACATAACTTCAGTCTACCCGTTCTTAATCTCCTACAACTTAGTGTTTAGGAGACGTTGTTCAGGTCCTTCCAAGTTTAAAATTGATGCTAAAGGGGTGTTTGGCTAAGCTTATGAGTTGGGCTTAAGCTTATATTATATAAGCGGCTTATGGCTTATATATTGTAAGCTTATAAGCCCACATTGAGTGTTTGGATTAGCTTATATTTAGTAAGTTTATAACTTCAAATTTTTGGTTTATTTTAAAGTGGTAAATGATTATAAGAGACATGGGTTGAAAAATATTAATGTCAGATTAAGTATAATTGAGGGAAAATTTGTAATATATAATGTAACATGTTATATAAGCCCAACCCACTTAAAAAAGCCACACTTTTGTGGCTTATCAAATCCCCCCTATATAAGCTCATAAGCCCACTCATATAAGCTTAGCCAAACACTTAGTTTGGGCTTATATGACATATATAAGCTAATAAGCTCATAAGCCCATCATATAAGCTTAGCCAAACACCCCCTAAATCACAAAAAATTAGTTTTCACTTTTCAGATCAATCAATAGTTTTAGATCGATCATATTAAACATCAAAAGTAGTTGTTATGCTTATTGCTTCCACTCTCTCAAAATAGAAGTTGTAATATTTATCTTTCACGATATAGGTTGAGTCCTCATCCAGAAAGCGATGTAGCATACCTGCATGGAATCCTCGAATCCATAGCAAGTATTGAGGTAAATGTCTTATTGACTAGAGTATTTGTATTTTAAAGGTATTATTCAATTGTTTTGTTTATTGTTTAGGCAAAGGGATATGCATTGCTGAAGGATTTTGGAGCTACTGAAGTCAAAGAAGTGTTTACAGCAGGCAGTGGATCCAAAAACGATAAATGGACAAGGATTCGAGAAAGGGTACTTGGTTTACCCCTTAGTCGAGCACTTCAAACAGAAGCAGCTTATGGGGCCGCTTTGTTGGCTTTGCGGGGAAGCCAGTAGCTCATAAAGAACTGAAGAAGCGATTTCAGACATACGTAAATGATAAAAATACAGCAGTGTTTCCCGTTGATATCAGAAAGGTGAACATAAACTCTCATTACCAACCCATGTATCATGAAAGACCTTGTCATTCTGAAATGTGAATACCAACTCATAGAAGCCTTTTTGTTTCCTTCAGGCTACTTACATTTCGATAATGAGAACTTCAAGTTTTCTTGACATTGGTGAGGTTGATTCCCTACTAAAGCTATATAGAGAAACCGATGCAGTTCAAGAGAGAACAAGAATTTTGTGTAAGCATTTACTAATGGGAAGATGGGCTGGTAGGTCAGGCTGGTAACAGGTCAAAACGGGTCATTTTTGCTGATCTGGGTTTACTTGGTCTTCCTTAGCTTGTATAGCTTCTTCTCTGGACCCATAAATTGTGAAAGAGGTTCTGAACCTCATGTTCTCAGATGAGGGATTACTCTTATTTAGATATTAAAATGTTATGCTAGGCTCAGAAGCTTATTTCATCTCTTAATTAAATGTTTGTCTATCCTTATAGATTCGAGAACAAGACACAGTTTATGTAACTGCATGGATAAGCTTGGAAGCCCGTGAAACAGCTTGGATATGGTTAAAGGTGCAGTAAAATCCTAGAGTAATTTGAAATGAATTCTGATTATTGCTTTTTAAATTTCCGGAGGTTAACACACAATGGTCTTTTTACAGGAGAACTAGGATTGGATTATTAAGCGATGGGGACAAGGGATTGTGTTTGCGGCTGTGCAGGACGTGAGCGAAGTAAGATGTTTTTGTGGTTTTAACTGGATGATTGGTAGATGTGTGTATGTGATGTATTTATGATTATGAATCGGGACGATGGCGTTAATATCTAACATATTTGGTTGTTTTGTTTTGCAGTGTTTTACTCTATAAGCAACTAATGGATTTGAGCATTTGGACTAAGACGGCTATTATGGAAAATGATTTAATCACAAATGACAGCTTTGTGGTATACCCTTTTCCTTAAATGAATTGAATATAGGGGCTTATTTTTGGTGATTTGTTTTATGTTTCTGGTTAGTAGCATCTTGTTGTCTGGCGATATAGACTATATATATTTAATTATACGGATACAATAGTCATACCAAAAATTTTCTATATGTTTTTCCTATCTTCAATTCCTGCTATTTTATCCGACTCATGGGTCAGTAGGCGTCTCATGTGGCCTTAGTATGCACTAGTCTGCGGACACATCCAAACATGGTGCGACTTACTAATTTCCTCCCATATTTTATCTTAATATTAATTTCCGTATAGCCTTGTTCCCTACGTAACCTTGTAGATCTTGTTTATAGGTTATTCTTGGCGAAGAAGTTGCTGCTTCAAAACTTACTATCTTTGACTTATCAAAACAGATTTGTGACGTCATTCAGGCCAAGACTGAACAAGGTTTGTGACTGTGTTGGTTAATTTTGTTATCCATATGCTTATTATTACCATACCATTTACTAATATTGTTTTTTTTTTAAATTGAGCCAGAGAAGTACAATGGTGTTATGCTACCTCCAGAAGGGCTTATAGAAAGCATCCCTGAATTCTATGCCCTATTGCAGGTATCTAAAGCTCAAGTAAATTTTTAGAAATATGAATCATGTCTTAGTTACCATACTTTAAATATCATTTAACTTGTCTGATATGTCGTTAATATCTGCTTCCAGGATATCCATTGTCTTCTTCGAGGAGGTGTTTCTACTGATAAAACATCAATCACAACTATCATCGTAGGCATCTGCCTTATTTAAGTATTTACCACCCTTTATTATAATACAGGTATATTTGCATTATGTATCCGCACAAGAAAATATTTTTGTTTTAAACTTTCTCTCTGAATTCCTTTCTTATACCGCAACTTATCCTCTATCCTGAATCCGATGACTCGGCCCAGTTATCTCAGGTACTTTGTTTAATTCAGCATCATGAGGAAGGTTTCACATTATAAGTGATTGGTTAATTCTTGTTTCATGTTTCAGATTGAAACATAGAAGCTTCTTGCCGAATTTGTGGATGCAGAAATGAAGAAACGACAGGTAAAATACGAGGTGCTTGTCGGCTTTACCCATTATTATTGATATAATCTAGTATACGGACGCTGTGTAAACTTTTTAACAGAAAGAAGGATCATACACGTGGAAGATATTTAATTATATCTGCCACTTTTTTGGTTATCAAGCTCGTGGCTCTTTGCCATCAAAATTTGATTGTGACTATGCCTATGCAAGGTTTTTTTATTCTTTCTTTTGAATTAGACATCGGTTATAACTATATACGCTATTCTCAACCATGAAGCACTGATAATGTAGGTTCTTGGACACATTTGTTACCATATTCTGGAAGCTGGTCTAAATGGTTATATCGCCACCGTAACTGATCTCAAGAGTCCTAACAAGTGGTGTTGTGGTGCTGCTCCAGTCACGGTAAACTTTCATCATCTTTATTTTACGTAAGCCAGTAACAAGTTTGGCATCAATATATTTTCAAATTATATGTGGATTAAACTAGTTACTTTTGACCTCTTTAACAATGTTTAATATTTACTTGCAGGCACATTTGACGTCGAGTTATTATGTAACTACATGTATATGCTAAACTTTTGACCTACATAGTAATTTGAATCCTTTAGTTCCACAACTTTATTGGTGCTAAGGTGATTTGGTATGAAATTATATTCTACCTTGAGATGTTTATTGTTTACATTCAGGTTGAGATTAATTACTTGTAGCGAGTATATCAGTGTATGTATAGTTGACAAAGTGATCTTTATTTTATAGGATTAGGATCCTCTAAATTTCAAATGAACTTTAGAGGTAAAGTTCTCTCACAAAGGTAATACCAGGGCCCACTGCGAGACCCGGTTTTCTTTTTTATTTGTGAGGGAACTTTACCTCTAAAGTTCATTTGAACTTTAGAGGATCCTAATCCTATTTTATATTTTAACCGATTCAATCACATGAGACTATAGGGAGTACAAGTTTCTCAAAATAACATAAGTTTTTTTTGTTGGTAAAAACAAAATAACATAAGTTGTCATGTACTTTAATACATGTATTATACATTAGCATAATATACTTTTCTTCTTCACGTGTGTGAACAATTTTATTCTCGTTTAAAACATACATTACATGAGAATCTACTTTTTTTAGCTCGTTGTGATGTGTACTTTCTTCACTAGTAAATTCACGTTTTTCAATATCTCCTATATGTTCAACCTCTTATTATATAAAAATTTCGTAGTAAAGCTTAATTCCTTACTCATAATTTTTCACGGCGGTGCGTAGTTGCTTTTACAAAACTTACATAATGGTATATTAAACATAAATATCTCTTATTTTTGCACTTCTATTATAAAAAATTGCGTTAGTAAAATCAAAAGTTCAAAACTGAAATGTCTATTAAACATCAATGTCTTTTATTTGTGCACCTCTAATATAAAAAATATACTAATAAGATCAAAGCTTCAATCATCGCTCATAATTTATACGTGTGAAGATATTCTTACAAAACTTAATAATCGTCTATTAAACATGAATATCTCATATTTTTGCACTTCTAGTATAAAAACCACGCTACTAAGATCAAAGCTTCAATATTTGAGTATTATTTTGGAAAAGTGATAAGATATTTAACAAAACTAAAATATTCGTCTATTAATATCATCAATATCTCTATTTTCACTTCTAGTAAACAATAAATACGCTTGTAAGATATCAAAGCTTCACAATATTTGCTAATAATTTGCTAGCGTGATGATATTCTTACAATACTTTAATAATCGTCTATTAAACATTCAATTCTATATTTTAGCCTTCTAGTAAAAAAACACGGCTAATATGGATCAAAGCTTTATATTTACTCATAATTTTCTTGCGTGATGATAATTTTTAAAAACTTAATATTCGCCTATTAATACCAATATCTTACAATTTTGTTACATTCTAGTATTTAAAATACAATAGTAAGATCATATATACAATATTTATCATATTTTCATCTTGTTGAATAATTTATTCTTATCCAAAAACTTAAATACATGTCTATTTAACATCAATATCTCCTAATTTTGTACTTTTAGTAAAAGAAATACGCTAGTAAAATAAAAGCTTTAATTCTTTCTCATAATTTGCACACGTGAGGATATTTTTACAAAACTTAAATAATCGGCGATTAAACACCAACTTCGAGTACAAAAATACGCTAGTAAGAGCAATGCTTCAATACTTTTCCATAATTTGCACGCTTGAAAATATTTTTACAATACTTAAATAATCTTCTATTAAATATTAATATCTTACAATTTTGTATTTCAAGTATAAAAAATACACTAGTAAGATCAAATAGTCAATCATTTCTCATAATTTGCACATGTGAAAATATATTCTTACAAAACTTAAATAATCATCTATTAAACATGAATATCTATTTTTACACTTCTAGTATAAAAAATACGATAACACGATCAATGTATCAATATTTGCTCATAATTTGCACAATTGAAGATGTTCTTATAAAACTTAAATAATCGTCTATTAAACATCAATATCTCTTATTTTTGCACTTCTAGTAAACAAAATACGCTAGTAAGATCAAAACTTTAATATCTGCTAATAATTTGCACGCGTGAAGATGTTCTTACAAAACTTAAATAATCGTTTATTAAATATCAATATCTCATATTTTTGCGCTTCTAGTAAAAAATACACTAGTAAGATCAAAGCTTTAATCATTTCTCATAATTTTCACGCGTGAAGATAATTTTACAAAACTTAAATAATCGTCTATTAAATATCAATATCTTATAATTTTGCACTTCTGGTATAAAAAATACACTAGTAACATCAAATCTTCAATCCTTGCTCATAATTTGCACATGTGAATATATATTCTTATAAAACTTAAATAATCGTGTGTTAAACATTAATATCTCTTATTTTTGCACCTTTAGTATAAAAAAATACGATAATAAGATGAAAGGTTCAATCATCGCTTTTAATTTGCACGCGTGAAGATATTTTTACAAAATTTAAATAATCATCTATTAAACATGAATATATCCTATTTTTGCACTTGTAGTATAAAAAATACGCTAGTAAGATCAATGCTTCATTATTTGCTCATAGTTTGCACGGGTGAAAGTTTATTTACAGGCAAAGAAAAAAGTATATGCCATGTTTAAATGTACGTGTATTTACTAGTGAAGAAAGTTTATTCACACTTGAAGAAAAAAGTATATGTGCATGTATAAATGTACATGTTTATACTAGTTAAGAAAGTTTATTCTCACGCTAAGAAAAAGTATATCTTCATGTAAAAATGTACATGTATTTACTAGTCTTTTTTACACGCGATGAAAAAAGCAGTGCTCGTGTATGAAATTTATGTAGAGCGAAGATTTTTACAAAACTTAAATAATCGTTATTAAACATTAATATCTCCTAATTTTGCACTTCCAGTAAAATAAATACGCTAATAAGGTCAAAGCATTAATCATTCTCTTAATTTGCATACGTGAGGATATTTTTACAAAACTTAAATAATCGTCTATTAAACATCAATGTCTTATATTTTTCATTTCTAGTATAAAAAAATACTCTAGTAAGAGCAATGCTTAAATCCTTGTTCATAATTTGCATGAGTGAAGATGTTCTTATAAAACTTAAATAATCATCAAAAACATCAATATCTCCTAATTTTGTACTTCTAGTAAAAGAAATACGGTAATAAGATCAAAGCATTAATTTTTCTCATAATTTGCACACGTGAGTGTATTTTTACAAAACTTAAATAATCGTCTATTAAACATTAATGTATTATATATTTGCACATCTAGTATAAAAAAAATACGCTAGTAAAAGCAATGCTTAAATCCTTGTTCATAATTTGCATGAGTGAAGATATTCTTATAAAACTTAAATAATTGTATATTAAACACCAATAACTCATATTTT
>BQNB010149893.1:0-10275 GCA_026074375.1 Tanacetum coccineum
CCATGTAAAAATCCCAAAGATTTATAAAGAATGCACGATACTGCATGACCAATTTAATGTCACCAAAAGTACCAATCTTATCCTAAAGATTTATAAAGAATGCATGACCAATTTAATGTTACCAAGGCACAGTAAATATCCATGTGAGTATAAAACAATGATTACAATTACTCTAAGTTCATGAAATCGATGCATTAATATAACAGTGAGAGTTCATATGTAAGTATTGTGGGCCCTGTAGGCCCACCCAATCGTAATCCGACATGTTATAACGTTCGTTTGCCCAGTGATAGCAAATCACCTGAACAGGGATTGTCAATCCCGAATAGATCTATTTTATAGCATTCGCGTAGACAACATGCTATAACGTTCGTTTGTCCAGTGATAGCTAATCACCCGAATGGGGATCACACCCGAATAGATCTATTTCATAACATACTGCGCATCATCACAGGTGTCCCCTCCAAGAACACCCGGGCAGTGATTTAAAGAATATATACTCCCGTTAACGGTGTCCCCTCCAAGAACACCCGGACAGTAAAGTAAAAATATGTACTCCCGTTACCGGTGTCCCCTCCAAGAACACCCGGGCAGTACCGTTTTTATCATCAGTTCAATCCGCTTAAGCTAATCCGTAATCATTTCAAAAGTAAAGTACATATATTTGTGACCAAAAATAAAGTCAAGTAATATATCCTATGGCGAGCTATGTAAATGAGTATGTGAACCAATTTGTAATTAACCACGTAAACGCATTTGTAAACAAGCATGTTCTCACCCCAAAAATGTATGTAAACAAGTAAAACGTGAGGCTATAAACTCACATTGATGATGAAGAACGATTGACAGATAGGCATCTAATATGCACCACACTAACGGAAGACGAAACGGCTCGATCAAGAAGTTGCAGCTTAACTTAACTGCTAAGTCCCACTAGCCTAGGATAATGTATTTGGGTTTCCCGATGAATGGTCACATCAACGCGACACATTGATAAAGATTTAGATTTCCAAGTGGTAATAGTTTGGTGGTTGGTTAAATAAAATAAATCGAAAGTAAACGCCATGTATGTAATATATCCCGTATATATTACATATGAAAAATATGTCAAGTGTATAATTCATACTGTGAATTATATAATAAAGAAACCCAATCAAATAAATAGTCGAGGTATATAATACTTTATAAGTATTATATAAGAAACGTGAGAAAATAATTGAAACAAAACATTTTTACACGTTTTCAGAAATCACTAATTAAATTAATAAAATGTCCTTGCATAAAAGTAAACGTACGTTTTAAAGTTTTATAATATATAAACGATGTTTTCAAAGCTTTTACAATCGTTATGGTTTTATCTTCCAGTCGAGAATTATAAAATAATATTTTATAATTTAGTGTTTCGTTATGACTTTTAACTAAACTAGTTGCGTTGTTGTAAAAGTATAACTTTCGTTTAGGTATCGGTTTATTGTATAATTATAAATTAAACAATCTTAAAGCTATATAACTTGAATCCTTTTTCAATCAATCCGTTTTGTAATTACTCGCGCGTTTTAAATATATATATATATATATATATATATATAAACTAAACCAAATAATAAATATTACATTTATTTAACCAATTTAAACCACCATTTAATCCGGTTTTAGAATTATAATATATTACGATATATTTATTATTCGATTTGTATTAACCCAAACACGACCCTTACGGTTTTCTGCTCACCCAAACATAATCCTTTCGGTTTCCTGCTGTCCCAAACACACCCCTTGGTGTATTTCTGTTATCCCAAACGCACCCTAATCGTCAAACTGTCAAACCAAACGCACCCCTTGTGCAATTCTGCTCACCCAAACACCCCTTTTACAGTTTTCCTGTTAAACCAAACGCCCCTTTTTGGCAGTTTTGTTAACCCAAACGCACCCTTGTGTATTTTCTGCTAACCCAAATACCCCTTTTGGGTGTTAACAGCCAACCAAACGCACCCCCATGGCTGTTAAACAACCATCCAAACACACCCGCTGTTGTTATAACCTAAACCAAACACACCCTTTCGCTTTGTCACAAAACCAAACGCACCCTCGGTGCTTAACACAAAACCAGCCGCACCCCTTTTTGGGGTGGCTGTCCAAAACAAACGCACCATAGTCGGGTTCTAAGACAAACCAACGCACCCATTCGGGGCTGCCATTAACCAAACGCACCCTTGTAGGGTGGCTGCCCCACCAAATGCACCCTCGTGGTGCAACCCACAAACCCAACGCACCCTATTTGGGTGGCTGCCACCCAAACCCACCCTTTTGCGGTGGCTGTCCCGAAACCCAAAGCACCTTTTGGTGCTTAAATAAACCACACGCACCCTATGGTGCTACCTGTGATGATGATGATGGTGGTATTGGGATAATGGTGGTGGTGTGGTGATGGTGACAGCAGCGGCGGCTGCCATGGCCGTGGTGACGGGGCCGCGGCTGTCGGAGAGGGGGAGGGGCGGTACGGCGCGTGGAGGTGCGTGACAAAGGGGATCGGGTAGATCGGGTAAAGAGAAACCTTTTTGGATTCGACCGAAAAAGTCAGTCGGAAAAGTTTTTAGCCGGCGGCAGCATGGTGGCCGACGTCGGCGAGTGGTGGCTGGCCGGAAGTGGGGAGAGAGAGAGATGGCATGTATGTGTTTTGTAAAAATGAAATGAAATTAAAAAGTTATAACTTTTGACTACGCGCGAACCAACCCTTCTTTTTATGTGTTAATAAGTAAATATAAATATAAATACACAAAAAGGATCAGAATCCGCGAGATCAAGAAAACCGGAAGCAGTATAGGGTGTCTCCGGGTCTTATGTCCCAACGAGGCTGAAATGGAAAATCGCAAGACGATTGATGATTTGTGTTTGGATGTCACAAGGAATGATTTGGTTGATAGTATGTCTTAAATTATTTTTATAATCATTTATAAAAATATTCGGTATTATTTGGAAACGGTTATGTTCTTTTGTCGAAAGTAAAAATATAAAATAAATTTTATAAAAAACCCGTATATTCGCGTTATAAAAACAAAAGTTTTCGAATAAATGAATGACATAATTTATTAATTATTTTTATATTAAAAAGTGTAATTAATCATAATTTAATTATTTCTCGTTTCTAAATCCTTGCGAGGGCATTTCTGTCACGTTCTGACTGTTTTCGGGTCTCGCGTCAAAACTGAAAAGCTTGTCAGGAATGTCGTTTTACATCAAATTGCTTTTGAGTCCGAGTTTTGAAAATGTGATTTAGCTGCTCGTTTTTTGATAAATCAACCTAGGATATAACTTATATCTCCTTATTAAATATGTTTCCGAAAAATTACCGGTTATGCGGTAATCGCTTTTCATGTGAAAAATAAAAGACAAAAAGTCAAAAAAGTCAAGTCAGACTCGAACATGTCAAAGATTAAATAGTCCATTAAAATTTCCCAGGATGTTACAAGATCCTTATCTATATATATATATATATATATATATATATTTATATATATATAATATATGAGTTAATTTCATAATTCGTCCCTATGTTTGTAGGGCATAACGGATTTAGTCCCTTCGAAACTTTTTTAACGGATCCAGTCCCCAAACTTTTGACCCGTATCGGGTTTGGTCCCTTGACGGATATTTCTGTTAGTTTGACTGTTAAATGGCTGTTTGGTAAGATGAAATGACAAAGGTACCCTCCGATCATTATTATTTTATTTTCTTATAATAATAATTTTAGAAAAATGCTCATACATATTTAATCCAAAAGCAAGATCAAACAATGTCTATATTTCTTTTCTTCTCACAAATTACACACTTCATACCATTCTTCATTATTTAGTTAACAACCACATTCACAAATTACACACTTCATCATTAAAAACACACACAATTAAACACACATTCACATTCACAGATTACACACTTCTTCAACCCCAAATTTTCTTCAACCCAAAATTTCTGCAAACCTTTACCGCTGGAAAACTCTTAATACCCACCAAAATTATCTTCAACCTAAATTTCTTCGACACCAATTTTTTATACCCTACGTTTTTTATAATGGATTTAAACCACAAAGTATTCGAAGAAATACCCCAGCCGTCCACAGTGTTCAACTTCTAACTTCTAGACCACTTAAATTGATGTCTCAAAATCCACTGAACACAAACCTATACCCGTGTTAAAAACACCTATTCATAAGCTCAAAAAATCCGATCTAATAAAACTAATGTTTGGTTATGTTGTGGCAGACTTACGGTAGTAGATCCCGCGCGTGCATACGGTAAATTTGATGGTGTGGTGGTGATTGTGTTGGTGAGGTTATGAAAAGGATGTGATGGTGCGAGTTCAATGATGGGAATGATGGTGACAATGGTTTTTGTTACATGTTTCATATGAGTTTTTCTCTTTATTGAATAGAGCGAAGACTAAAGAAAATATTTTTGTTTGTGAGGTTTGTGTTGACGTATAGCAGGGATGAAAAGAATATAGACATTGTTTGTTCTTGCTTTGGATTAATATTGTATGAGCACTACCAGGTTCATAAATGTTCGACATCAATATTGTCAATCGGATCAATAAAGCCAAGTATTATTAACTTTTTTCTATGAATCTTATCATTGATCAATTACCAGTTTCATACATGTTCGAGATCCATTTTGTATTCAATCAACAAATAAAAAAATAAAAAATCATTATGAAAATAGTACAATACCTTCCATGGCTTGGATCCGTGAATCTTTGATGAATGGGTGCAATTGCGTTTTTCGTTTGACTGAGACGATTAATTATAAGTGTGGTTTGTTGTGAGTGTTTTATAACTGGATGACATTAAAGAGTAAATAGTATCCGGTTTTACTCAATTGTGAGATAGTAGTGGAGAAATAATAGCAGTTATCATATGAATATTTCCCGTAACTGCAGCTATGTGATATACATGCAATTAAATTTAAAAGTGTTCAATGTTAAATACCACTTTTGCCCTTATGAACCCATTTCCAGTCAAAAAATCTATTTTATTAATTACAATAATGCCATCTTGCATTTATATGCTATACATGATGCATTATTAGGTGTACAAGTGCTGGTTCTGTAGGTTCTGTACAAAAAATGGTTCTGCAAAGAACGGCCCCCCTATATATATATATATCGGTAATTCCATTCGGTACTCATAGTTAACATTAATTCATCGTTTAAATTATAAGAAACGGAAGCGTTTAATTATACTAAACAATTCAGAAAAGTTTCAAAAAATATATTTTTCGTCTTTTAGTCGACTTATTAAAATAATAATATTTTATTATTTTATCAAAAATCGCGTTTTGAGTAAAATTTCTAAGTATAGACTTTTTACGAAATTTCGACATGACCAGTTCGTTTATACAACGTTTTTCAAGGTTTTAAACCTTAATTTCAAACATTTTTCACAACTTACCACTTTTCGACAAAACACCAAAACCATATCTCGCAACTCTTATCAAAGTATATTTCCCAAAAACGACTTTCGATATCAATTCATAAGTATGTTTCGCTTTCCAAAAGTTCGCCAAAACTCATACTACGACTAGGTTACGCTTATTAGGCCTTAATACCCAATAATGATCCATTAAGATATTTATATGCATAATATATATTTTAGGCCCAATACCAAAGTCCGTTAGTAAATATATAAGCCCAAAACAATAGCTAACAAAATAATCAGGACCACAATAAGCCACGACTTATTGGGTTGTGAGCCCATAAGCTCCCAAAAACTATAATAAGCTTTTAAATAAGCTAATACGCTACGTAATATATTCGGCTATCACCATAAGCTATCAAAATAGTCCACAAATACACGACATACGAGGTAAATAACCAAAAACACTTCTCTTGTATACCTTGTGGTCTTTGAACCGCAATATGCTTAAAATAAGTCCAAAAACGTTTATAAATAAGCCAAATAATCCAATATCCAAAATAAGCTACATAGCAAATAAATGTTTTTCAACCATCACAACCACGACAATAAAACTACAAAAACCTTATTCCTTTTTTTCCTTTGTTTGAACCCACAACCGAACCTTTATAACCTTTCGCAAACTTTTCATTTTCGATTTTTAAAAACGACCGTACAACTAGCTTCTATGCATCATTTAACACACAAAAGTACAAGTTAAATCAAGATTTATAAAACTTACAAAGAGGGTTTTGAAAAGCGAGAACGAATGCGAACCGACTACCCATACGTAGTTTAAACAATAACCCGAATACTAGAATCAACCCACGACTCCGCAAATCTTCATGTTTTTGATCAAAGATTGAAAATTATAAGTGTGTGTGTGTGTGTGCTTTGGTCGGACGCAACAAAAGAGAGAAAGATATAAAGAGTTTTGATTTCAAACATGAAATGTGTGTGAACTAGGTTAAGACGAATGTATATAGTACTAAGTTTGGACCATTGTTGCTAAAAAAATGCCTCCTTATCTCGTACAAGGATTGAAACCGGTTAGGGATCCTAGGAGGGTCTCGGGATGTGGCTTTTTGTATCGGGTTTACTTAAAACTCAAAAACCTCGATCGTAAAATATTTCCCGAAGTTATTTAGCATTTTTATTCACTTTAAAAATACTTTTCCCAAACTTTGAGTATTTACACGACTTATTTCCACATTAAACTTCCCAAAAATCATTTTGAACATTATCGGACGTGTCGGGACTCGTTTTTGGCATTTCACGCTATTCACGGGTCAAACCACCCGGAACATAATCAACATAATAATACCCTCTAAAAAGGATTATTATACACAATATAACACAAAATACCTCAATCACATTAATTCACCACCGTCAACACGGTGCAAGTTCTGACAAATTTGACAAAAGTCAAATAGTCAAAGGACTAATTTAGAACATTCAAATCACTGAAAAGGGCAAGGGTTACATTACCCCCTCAACACATCTCACAATATTCAGCATGTTACGATCTAATTACTTAATTTATGAACCTAATTCTTATAACGATTTCTTCTTAATCAATGTTATAAAAGCCAGGGAGAAGAGATGCGATGAAACCAAAAACAACCAATTGAATCTCTTTAACGATCCCCCCACCATCTGTTGTTCCCATTAATTGCACCATTCTCTTTTTCATTCTAAGGCTGATTTGCATCACTTGCTTCTCGGTTCTCATTTTCAGCTCCGCCTAGTCCATCTGATAGAGGTTTTATTCAAAACAATAATGTTAAATGGCTAAGAACTAACAAGATCAAATCGTATTACTTGAAAAGTGTACCTAGTGCGCAACCAGATACTCAATACAAAATAGAAATAGTACAACATTGACTGAATGAGCCTGATTATACAACCCACGACTCAAACATGTAAAATGTTATTGTGTGAAAAGATGTTATTTTCTGTTTATCTGGTCGGTAGGTCTACACAAATTCATTATAAACCGTTTTAAAAAGGCAGACTGGTTTATTATAAACGCATCACATTACCCATAATGGGATGTTCAGATTAATAAGCATTGTGAAAAATAACGGTTTAGTCCTACAATTTACAACAATGTAATGGTTCACCTAGTCATTAAGCTTGAGTTAATCTACAACAAAAGCATACCTCCCAAATGAGCATTCTCATTTTCTTGCCTCGCAGCTACTAGGACATTATCTACTCTAACAGCTGGTCTGGGTTGCTAGGGAGGTGTAGCCGCCCTCTGCATTCCTTGTGAGAGCCACCGTATCAATGGTGCAAGAGCTCTGGTCTGATACCTGAAGCGTATTGCAAAAAAGGTTCATTATAATTAAGCCTAGTACTACATGAAAGGTGAGAAGCAAATAAAAACAATGAGATTTATGACTTACAAATAGATGAGAGAAAAAAAGATGAGCAGGACAAGCCTTTTTCTTGAACCATCTTGGTTGAATAAGAAAATAACCGCTGCCAATTTCAATATGAGCATCAAATCAAAATGAATTGCAATCTAGAATCTCCTGACCACAACTTGTCTTTGTTGTCAAACCTATTGTTGCTACATTGCATGTAATTCACGGTCTAATCTAATTATATATTTTGACTGGGTTCTCGAACATGTGACGGTCTTGCACAACAAAGAAAGTACATTAGTGGGCCCCTTCGGCCATGTCCGAGAATAAATACATATAAGAAATAGGATAACATGAAAATAGCAAGGAAAAAAAATCAAACACCGCTTTTAGTAATAATTACTGCTAATAATCTTTTTGCGCAAGACTGAGATACACCCAATTCGAGGAAAAAGATGACCTGATTAGCTGTAAACGCCTTTTTATAGGTAGTGTCTGAATGTTTTAACACAAAGTAGTGCTCCCACGCACCATACACGTCTCTTGTCTACAAGCCTGATATACAATATATGTCAGTTAGTAATTGATATAGTATAAATTTACAATAAGCTAACTACTACAAACAATACAGAATATTCAATTATGAACCTAAAACCGGTTAAATACAACATATGTGTCTTCTAAATACTTTGGCCACCCTACAGATAGAAAGGCAAACTTCCACTAAGAAACATAAGGGAAAAGGCAGGTGCAAGTCAGATGTCACTGTCGACTTTGTGGTTATGATATAAAAGAAGTTATTTAAACGAATGTGACATACAGTAAGGTCAACTAAGTATCGGGCATCATAAGTATATACGAAAAGAAATACCTTCGTAAAATGCTACATTAGGAACCCCTACTTTTTATAAATGCGGCTTTATACTTCTGCTAAAGTTTCATCTTTATGAATTATCAAAAAGAAAGGCTCCCTGAAAATGGTTCATGAATTACCATCTTCGAGTTCTAACTATAAAAATGGTTCTTTTTCCTAAATGCTCTTACTTTCTTTGTACATGATGTTTTTGCAAGCCGGTATATTCCCAATCGTGTCTGCATATAACAAAAAAATACAAGCCAAAGAGAATATCAGCTTGAAATACCAATTATCATACATTTTGACATTACTGAAGTGAAAATCCCATGCTTCATCATAAGATATATCATCAAGACAATAATTAAAGTCTCCAAGAAATACAATCGTAACTGCCTCAAATAGCTCTCTGGAAACTCATCCATAGACAGAGCACCAAACGCCTCCAATAAATAATATGTTCTCAGGTCGTCTTTAATCTATAGAATCATATTTTTTCATTTTTCTTAATATAATTAAAAATTGGATGTACCTACATTTGTAAGATAGATCGTTTGAATAGCTAATGAGACTCCGTCTGCAAAAAATATGACAACATATCAGATGATGCATTCATAATATTTGGGGGCTGGTGAAGGACATTATATTGTATGCATGATCAAAATCAACATTACACCTGTTAACACCAAAACATATAAGTTTTTAATTATAGTAGAGGTTGAATGGCCTGAAAACTTGTTTGGTAACCTGCGAAAGGAATATTAAGAGCCATCAAAAGTTAAGCATGGTTAAGACCTGAAACAATAAAATAAATTAAACAATTAATGCAGTGAACTGACAATACAAATGACACCTTAAACATGACTAAGGTTATACAAATAAGAATTTACCTTCCACAATAATTCTGGCATGTCTAGTGCAGGTTTCTCAATTGCAAGCTCAAAAATAGCTCTGGATATGACACGTTTACCCCTAAATAAACTATATTGCTACATCAAATTTCATGAAATAGAGTTTGACATAGAAAAAATGAAAACTTAATCGCTAGCCTACCTCATTGATGGTGAAATGGTAAGTTTTATATTGTCATCGACTCGCATACGTGAAATTTGTTCATACATCAGGTAATATGCAAAATGATATCATCCATTGAAAACATAGACTTTGAATTGTCTCATAAAAACTGCGATCTTTTCACCTGTAATGGCAATCTGCAAAGAAAGAAAAACAAAGATTTCCATGATTTGTCTTTTTCGAGTTGAGCAAAATAGTTTTCAACCTCATAAACCACATGCTTAATTTTTTTACATTATGCCTTTTGAGAACTATCTTATGTTTCAAAGGATGTTAAAAGTGAAATGACACAAACAAAAAAGAATGTGAATGAATACCATTATGTAAGCATTAACCTCTAAGTTCTATTATTAGTAATAGCATAACTTGTATATAGCACAACTTGTATATCTACTAACTAAATCAAATTTGGTAGTTCCTATCTTCTTTGGCAGGGGTAGAGGGAAGGGTGAAAACAATAAATATGGAACTTTATCGGCCGTAGTAATAATATATTATGTCAACTTTACTTCAAGAGACAAATTTGTTAA
>BQNB010149894.1:0-16111 GCA_026074375.1 Tanacetum coccineum
TATACCTAGCGTAAAATCGGTGGTATAATAATATACAATGATATGATTAGGGTTTTAACACTACAAAAGCAATAAAGATAGGATGAATGTGCTAGATGAAATCGTTGTTTTCTGCACGTTTTAGGAAAATTACAAATTCTAAAAATTAAACAAAATTAATTTTCAAAAATTAAAAAGAATACTAAGTTTACTATACCTTGGTTGGCGACGCCGTGGGGAAAAATCCTGACGCCGTCTCCAGCGTCTGTAAACAAAAAAATTTTGTTTCTTGAAAAATTTTCTGCACGCAAATCCTATTAGTTCTTTCCTGGAAAAATACTGCATAAACCACAAAAACAATTTAACACAATCATATGACTCTAAACATGACACTCAAGATACGAATTAATCTAAACAATTTATTTAATATGTTTGAAATGGTTCTTATAAACCGAATATTTTTCTCTATACTTATTTGATGCAAAATACTTTTGATTGTAATTAAGACGAAGTTAAAGACAATACAAAGCATGATCACGTAATTCAAACATATACAAACAAATGATAAAGAATTAGACACTCTTAAAATGCGGGAAAATAAAATGGACTGGGTTACCTCTCAATAAGCGCTTTTGTTTATTTAACGAGTCTTGTAGCTAGAGTCGGAGTCACACTACTTACGTGACTTCGTGCAGGCTCATATGTCCACGGGCAAGCCATTCTTTCATACTCTCGTCCACTTGGTACTTGGGTCCGAGATTTAAACAATTTTTGTACATCAACTTATTCTTTTCACAGGGATATCTAAGTTCGCTCATTAGATCTTGTTGGCTGAGTACTAGTATATGTGGAACCTTACTATATTCAAAGTTTTTAAGTCTAGGTATGGTGTGAGGCATCCGAATGATGTAAGTATGAAATATCCTACTAAATGAGATTAAACCCTTAACGCAATCGTATTCTAATTGAGTAACAGCTCTAAAGGGTCTTTCCATCACAACATCAATCATATAACTTACAATAAATTCTCTTATATCCTCTAATACCACAAAGTCCGTAACGTAAGTGATACTTCCAACAAACACATAAAAATCCCTAACAATAGCAACTAAGTTCCTTCCCATACTTTCTAGTCCTTCTACCATTATAGTGTTATAGGCTCTACGCGTAATAATGTTCATTGGCAAAAAGGGTTAAAGTAGGCAACGAACTTCCTAAAACCGATCATACATGGGAATGCTAAGTCCTCTCAATCAAAACTGTTAATTATCCTATTAGGGTAAAAAATTTCCCGCATTCCCATACTCATCTAATTTATTAAGCACTTCCCCATCATCTGAGTCCAAGAAGGGAGAAACAAGGGGTGTATCAAATAATTCATATTCGTACTCAAGGTCATCCACGTCGATTTCATTGGGTAGCATTGTATGGTCTACATTTTTAAAGTAAGCATCGATCATGGCTGATATTGCACGGAGCTCATTGAGCTCTTGGGTGATCCTAGCGAGGAGTCCGTTTGGTGGGACAGATACAAATGGATTCGCGTTCTCCATAACGAAGAATGGAATAATTAAGTAGAAATTACAAAACAAATGGAACAAAGAAAAGATAGACCACAAGTAAGCTAAAAACTTAATGTGGTCATTGCGAATTCAAAACCTATACTATTCCCCACACAGCGGCGCCAAAAACTTAATGTGGTAATTGCGAACTCAAAAAGAGTTTTACAACTCTCTAGGCAGTGTACCTAACCGTTGTAGTGTAGTATAGGTAAGACTCGGGGGTTGTTATCGTTCTCTAGGGGAATACCGTGCGAAGGCTCGAACTAAACTTAACTAAGATCTAAGGGGTTGAAATAAGATTATTTTTGTATTTTTATATTTTTATGAAAGCACGTAAAATTTTGGGTTTTAAGAGGTGGTTTGGTTTTAAAACTAATTAAACTAAAATTAAATCTAAACTAAATTGGTGGAAAATCAATGGGTAAACAAACGCATTTACTTAATTATGTATTACTCCTTAGTTTGCTTCTCCTAATCCTATTGCTTTGTCACACTAGTGATGATCTATATAAATATTTCCTAAGTCATGAACGAATTACACAAACCCGCCGTCTATGTAATATTTCGTTAAGGCAACGCACAAGTAAGGTAGTATGAAGACTATTACAAGGCTCCTAAGAGTACATTACATGCATTAAAATATTTAAGAGGTGATCAACCATAGATGGGTAAGGTAGTATGAAGACTGTTACCGATAGAATCCATTCTACAAAATCGCGTTTCCCTATACGTCTATGTTAATGTAATATTTTATAGCCAGTTTTCTAAAGCCTAACGCGCACATCCATCACAAGAAGCAATATTAAAAGATTTAAAAACGGAGTTTCATACAATCATAAGTAAATACTAATAGATCTAGCCTAACATGTTAAGAAGAAGCAAAGAACAATAATTAATCAAACAACACAATGACTTACTGAATGAATAAAAGATAGAGGACTTCACTTGATTAAAACATGAGTATAAGGCTGGTACAAGAGGGTTTTTATACCCTAAAAATGAGACTAAAAGCTGCTACACTCGAACCCTAACGATATAGTCCGTCTCCCAAAAAGTTGCACACTTAAAACCCTAAAAACGAGCCTGTAAGGATCCTGACATCGTCGTTTCGCCGAATCTTTTAGGATTTTATGAAGGCGGTTACGTTCTGACGCCGTCACAAATTTCTTGATGGCGTCTCTTATAAGTTCTGACAGTGTCGTTAGGAATTGCGATGTCGTCTCCAGACATTATATGCAATTCTTTGAAGCCACTTCGTGTAAAGCTGCAATCTTGTCCCATTTCTCCCTAAATTGAGTCCAAGTCACGTGTATATCCTCCAAAACATTCCCAGATGCTAAAAACACAAAAAGAAACGATTAAACACGTATTTTGGGTATATTTGCATGATTTAAAAGGTTAAATGACCCCGAAAAGTGTATACAATGACACCTCATCAGTTTTCAACCTACAAAGAGACAAAAGGTTGGTGATAATGATATTAATATGATAATTGCGGATACAACGTGCGTCCTTATTCAAGTGTGGGATAATGGCGTCCGGATTAGGTGGTCTTATTACTTGCTAAGGTGAATCTTCCCTCACTTAATATGTATATAGCTTTTATAATAGAACTGATAATGTCTTTGCGTACTGGTTTCCCCCCCATAGCGCCTTATTTTTTACACCTGCGTTGTTTTTGTGACTTCATTTAATAAATTCCCCCAACATTGAATATCTCCTTTCAGCCGTAGAAATATGTGATCGTTTCTTGACTTTGATCAAATGAGTGTATTTTTTATGCCTAATAATAAAATCTTTATAGGGTCAATCAAGTTTTCTCGACTTAATTCGCGGCCTAAATCAACTTTATATTACCACGGAAGCCAGTGAGGATTCCTTAAAACCTCTGTAATACTTAACTGCAAAGAACACTGGGATAATGAGCTACGAAACAATTAATGTTTCTTAATGTTGATAAGGATAAACAGGTAAAACTTGAAATGGAGGATGCAAATATTTGAAGGTGGCGTGTTGTTGCTCGACACAAGCGTCGATTAATCATGTCGTCTTGATTTTAATTTAGAATATGTGGCCTCTATAATACAAATTACAATAAAATAATTAGTACTAAATAAGGAAAAAATTAATTATTTGAAATACGAAATTCCTACTTGAGGTTTTCCTTTACTACATAAAAGATGTGTTGCGTGTGATGATATAACAACTATGGGCCTGGGATGAAAAACAAATACAACGTAGTCTTATACAATTGTTAGGTTGAACCAGAACCCGATAATATATGGAAAAATACCTAACCCGACACTATAAGGCTATCGGGTTGGTTATCTAGTTGGTGGGATCTGGATGTGGGATGAGTGGGGTGGGCAATTGTCTTTATTATCTCACTCTCTCTCTGTGTCTCTCTCACAAACACACATAAACATAAAGAAAAACTAAAGCCTTTTAGATCGGTTGTTTCTTTCTCCTCAACCCAAAAACCCTCATGAGATATTTCTTTGTTTGTTGGTTACTGATAGATAAGAAACACACAGAGACACAAACCTTGCTTCAACAAACATGGCACAAACCAAGATTCACTCCCAAAGATAATGATTTTTTCATCAATCGATACCCACCTAAAATTTCTGTTGGGGGGTTAAGATTTTGTGTAAATTATGTATAATCGATAAAAAATATTAACCCCAAAACAACAAACTTCTAAGAATCGATCTTAATGATTCAAAGAAAGTCAATAAGTCAACAAAAGTCAAAAATCATAACAACCGCCCATTTACATTTCAACAATTCTCTATATAAATAAACACTTTGATGTTGTTATTTCTATGAATTTGTATCTCATTTTGCCTACTGAACCCCAAAACAAACAAACTTCAAGAATCCCCAAAACAAACAAACTTCAAAAATCGATAATGTTGCGTACACAGACATAAGTTATACACTCTGAATACGACGAAATCTTAAATCTAAACAAATCCCAACTTTATATTTGATTGTGGGGTAATCAAATATGTATATATTTATTAATTATAAGAGGATGAGTTACGGTGCGTTTTCAAGCAAATGGGTCGAGAAAAGGCCACTGACGACGTCATATTCAAGCCATCATGGCCAACCCAAATGTTCCCCGAAAACGTGACAAGATTATGCCACAACCACACCGTGGGTGGCGTTTTCGTATTCAAGCGTTAATATTTTTTTTTTCACGACAACACTAGAAATGTGGTGTTATGGAGAGACGGGTGTTTGGATGTTGTGGTGTATTTTGGTGTTATGAGAAGAAGAAAAAAAGACTTTACACAACAACTTGAACATGATGGCTCAACAATACTTTATGCTAGAATAAACTAGACCATAACTTTTTTTTGAACGGCAAAAATTTATTAAACTAGCAAGGAGCTAGAAAACAATTACAAGGAAATAAATTGGGGATTTTTTAACCAATCGTCCCAAGAAAACGTCGTATGACAACGACTTTTACACCAATTGAAAGCACAAAAAACTATAGCATCAAAAATTTCCGAACGTCTTGGAGGAGATTCTTCAAAAATGATCCGATTCCTAAAGTTCCAGATAAACCACCAAGATACGAAGAACACTCCCTCCAACATAGCTTTGACCTTAGAGGAGAACTGAATCGAAAGAATCCAAGACTGCCACTCTTGGAACGATGACCAGTCATGAGGATCTAAGCCCCACCATCTGCATATGCGACGAAGAACAAGCTGAGCCAAATCACAACGGAAGAAGATGTGGCAAACATCTTCCTCGCAGACTGAACAAACCGGACAAAGAGACGACTCAATAGTGATGCCTCTGCGAATCAGATTAACTCGAGTCGGTAAACAATCTTACCGAGCTCGCCAAGCGAAGATGTTAACCTTAATAGGGATGTATTTGATCCATCTAGTCTGGTCAGCTTGATGCGGAAGGACCTCCCAATTTCACCCTATTCTCAAGGTGAAACTCTCCCCCCCCACACGGCCTAAAATATCCTCCCCTCTCAATCCCAAAAAAAAAAAATAAAAATCGAATTTGCGTCTGTCTTCTTCTTCAAACCCTCAGGCCTCAACCGTCGGTACAAACTTCCACCCGATGCCATCCGTTAAGAAAGCACAAAACTTAAAACCACATTTTCTGCCATTTGAAAAAAAACTTCCAACCTTAATTGAAGACCCGATTCAACTACTCTCCGGTTCCACAACATTCAAGTAATACACAACATTAATTTTAACACCAAACCCTCCCGCCATCGATTTCACAACAACTGCACTCGCCGCACTAAACCCCCCACCAACTTGACGCTACCCCCCCAAACACCGGATTATATCTTACCAACTCCCTGGCCGATCGCCCCATAAAATCCCAATCCACTTCTCAACAACTGCCCTCATTTTTATCCGCTTATTCCTACTCCCTACATAAGTTTGATTAGACGTCGTCGCACTGTTGCGTGCTACAGTGCACGCTACAGTGCCCGACCCATTTTTTTTTACAAATATGCAATAAAAAAAAAGGTAATCGGCACGAAATAAAATAAAAAATTAAAAAATATTGATTTATTCAGATAAAAATATATACGCTATATAAGGCCCAACACATAAGCCCATATAAAAAAAAACAAACTATTAAACATGAGACCAAAAAAATAAACCCACGCAATATAATATAAAAAAAATTGTTCGGCACAACATAGAATTTTTTTTACAAAAGTACTGATTTATTCAGATCAAAAAATACCCACACCATGAGGCCCAACACATAAAGCCATATAAAAAAAACTATTAAACATGAGACCGAAAAAATAAACCCGCACAAACTAATATAAATAAATTGCTCCGCACAACATAGGAATTTTTTTTACAAAAGTACTGATTTATTCAGATAAAAAATACCCGCGCCATGAGACTCAATAAATAAGCACATATAAAAAAACAAACTATTAAACATGAGACCGAAAAAATAAGCCCGAACAAATAAATAAAAAATAAAATAAAAATAACGCCACACAGCAACGTGCGTACTTAATAACTTTAAAATAAACGGCCCAAAAAAAAACTCCTATGCTAAGTAAAAAAAATTAGCCCCGACGCAACGCGCGTGTTCTTATGCCTGTAAACCCTCATGTCGACCCAAAATAGGAAAAAAAAATAAGTATGCGACGTACTCTCACCTTTTAACTATTTACGATTTTTTACGTAATAAACGTTACGTATCAAAAATCCAATACATATCTACCCATTCATTCAAATTAAAAACACCCGGGAAAAGACTCCTGTAGAGCGCGCGGTAAGGCTGATTTGTGACCCCCAAAAAAAACTCATGCTACGTAAAACCACACCAATAAGCCCAGGGTGGTGTGTGTCTGCCGCCCCCACGCTCCCGGAGTACTTATCTCTTGTCCATGACACCCCCTGCCAGGACGACACAACATAGGTACCCCCCCACCTTGCGCATGGGTCGAGGGGGCGGGCGCGTTGCGCTGTCAGCGTGGGGCGCCGGCTTATAAGGGTATGGGTACAACACGCAATAGATAATCCCCACCAACTAGAGCTAAAGTTACTACCGATATAGTAATTATTCCCGCAGTCAAATGGTTAAAGACAGATTTCAACGGCGGACGACCATTTCTAATAATAGGGCTAAGATATAGTAGACACGTACCTCGGGTCCGCAGTGGGTTGGGGGGTGGGGGGGGGGGGGGGGGGGGTCCGGAGGGGGAGTGGGTATGGGGGGGGGCTCGAAGACTATGAAATGGGCCTTCATTCCATATACTATCGGACAATAGAGGCATTGTAGTAGTATGGGCTTCTTTACTTGGTTAACCCATAAACATAACGCGTACATAGTTAAATTACTGTTACTATTATGTTTTCAAAATCGGCTTAAGATGACCCAACCGGTTCACGATTCAACAGACCGATTCAACACGAGTTTTAAAACATTGTAGTATTAGGGGCTTATTTACTTGGTTACTATTATGTTTTTAAACATAACGCATACATAGGTAATTTACGAGTTAAACGAGTACCCAAGAAATACACATGAAGCTGATTTTGGTTGGAGTTTTGATGTGCTATAAGGGCGCAACAAAAACTATTAGCCAGTCATAGTTCGGCATAGTGCCCGTACAAATATAGTTATATCTACTGCTTTTGCAATGCTTCAACATGCTGTTCTTCCTACTTCTTTTTGGTCATGTGTAGTAATATGGGCATATATAAAGAAAAATATAAATTTATTGAACTGAAAATCACATTTATCTAAATTTTATAGAAATGGAAAATATAATAATGAAGACATTCTATACTGAAAAACGGAACACGATGATTTGTAATGGAAAAGAACAACAAATTAAGTGATAAACGAGTTTCATTGGCCTTCTAAGTTCTAAAGTTTTAAATATTCTATTGGGCCTATAAAAATAAACTATTTTTTGGGCCTAACTGAAAGGAAAATGATCAGGCCATTACATGGAGTCCAGTAACTACAAAACCTCCATTGAACAACGATCATGCAGAAGTCCAAAGTCCAAATGTATGTATTTTATGTTTAGCAAACCTTATTATACATTTTGAATCTTGTGGAGTTGTGGTTGACACTTTCAATAATCGAACATCCATTTTTTATGGAGTTGAATCAACGACGTTTGTTCAATAACATTGATACTTAATAGAGATCGATATGTCCGAAAGCTACTCATCGTAGTGTTCTCTTTCTAAAAGTGTTTTCATGAAAGACTAGACCTAAATCACTCACTTAAAATGCAAAAGGACCACTATGGACCATTATTGTACCTTGACACATTGTCACTCATATTGTATTTACATAGTTTCTTTATGCGTTGATTTCTATCAACCACTCAAAGTCATTCAAAGAATGAACATTACAATTTATCAAGGTTGATAGAGTGGTATCGACGTCGTGTACAGTGCTTTTCATCAAGGCCGTCTCTAAACTTTTGAGAGTCCTGAACAAAATTACATAATGATGCTTTCCGATAAGAAATATTATATATAATGTATCATCGTTTATAAGATATAATTCAATTAGTTATCTAAACGTTCAATATATTGCTTATTTAAGATATTTCCTCATATAAATGTCTTTTTCTTCGAGAAAAATATATGTACACATGCATATTATTGTTAAGGTGAAAAAATTTTAGGCCGCTTAAAATTTTTGGAACTTTAGACGATCGCCACTTAACATACCTTGAAAGAGGGTCATGCTTTCCATTGTATGCTCAAGTATCAACTGTAAGGCTGAGCATAATAGACCGCGAACCAAGAAACCAGACCCAACCGGACCAGAGCGAACATATTTCGGTCCGGTCCTCGATCCATCATTTCTCTCATATTCGGTCTTCGGTCCGGTCCGACACGGTTCGGTCTTAAACATAACCGGACATTATGCTTTATTGAACCAGACCGGATCGAAGACCACCGGACCGACCCGGACATGGACCGAACATTTTAGTCCGGACCTTGGTCCAGTGTTTTGAACCAAATTCATTTTTGATACGGCCCGATTTTAGTTGGTCCGGTCCGGTTTTTAAACCATGATCAGCTCTAAGTGTACGTGTGATTGTTACACCATACAATACAAGATCGTTAGTTTGTAACATATTATACACATACATTTACACAACCTACATGTTTACATAGGATTCATATCATAAGGGGAGCCGAAGTGATGCAAAAAATCGAATAAAACGGCTAGATACAATTGGAAAGGTCACAATTAGCCAATTAGAACGTACGTTGTGGCCTCCACACAAGTTGGAAATAAGCCCACTTGATCAATACTATCAGTGACAAGTCGAAGGTGGTTAGGTGAAAAGTTGCCAAATAAATTTTGATTGTTGACATGTCAGCCTTGCTTGATTATACTACGTGGTAACAAAGGCCACCCACAGTAAGGACATCAGACGACTTATATTTTTTAGTCACATCATTTTTTTTCTCTAACGATTTAGAGGCGACTTTTTAGCCCCAATAAGGGACCAACATTTTTTTTTCAATTAACAAGATATTAAAAATTTATTAATACAAAAACCCTCAGCGGCTACAAAATTTCAAACCCACATTTTTACCCATAAATACTCAACTTTCACATACATTTTCACCCAACTTTCACATACATTTTCGAAACATGAGTTGTTCTCTCCCACATACCGTCGAAGAAATCAAAGAGTATGTTCAGAAACAATGTGATATAGACGATGCCGCTCGTCAGGAAGCTATCATCGCCGTAAGCAAGGTGTTTAACAAAAATACTATGCAAAACAAGCTTTGAAGGAACAATATGTGGAATGCAAAGACATTCCGCCAGAAGGACGTGTTGTGATCGAAATTTTTTTGCACGACGAATCCATGAAAGATCTCAAGGTTGAACGCAAGTTGTGGAGAGCTGTGCAAAAAATACAAGAAAATATCAGTCACAAAATCCGTTAGATGCACAAAGAAAACAATTAGGAGATGTTTTCGTATCGTAATATGTATTTTCATTTGAATGTCGTATTTTATTTTTATGTATCGTATTTTCATTTCAATGTCGTAATTTTTTTATGTACTAGTAATTTTATTTTTATTTGAATAAAATGTGTGTGTTTTAAATTAAATTGAAAAAGTCATTAATAAAGGGAAAACTATTCGGAAAACTATCAAAGCACGTTTTTCTTCCGGATGTCATTGCATTCCTCGTATGCTTTCCGCATATCATCTTTAGTTATGCTTGCATTCTCAAATTCAACGGCTAAGTTCATAATTGTTAGTTGGCGAACTTTATCTTCCTTGATTTGTTTCCGAATCATAGCTTTGATTTTATCGACAGAATGTGAAAGCGAGCAGTTTGAAGCGGAAACTAAACCGTTAGAGTGTTAGACATTGTAAATAAAAATGAGAAGTATAATATAAAAGTGGTTTGAATTTGCGTATAGAATGGTGAAATGAATGAGGTATTTATAGGATTTAAATGGTTTAAATTTAAAAAGTTTAAAAAAGTTTTTTTTAATTATACAATTGCATTTGGGGTGTGTTTTGTTTCGGTCGTATACACGACTACCTCCTCCAAAAACTTCTTACTCGACCGAAACCCACGACCATGCCACAATAGGCCGACCGACCGGCGACCTAGACGACCGAGACGGTCATGGCCCTTATTGGAGGCAGCCTAAAGCCATCTAAATTTTAGTTAGAGATCAAACACAAAAGATTTCACAATTTAGAGCACCGGGTGCAGTTGCTTGTAAGTTACTATTATTTCAGCGTCACATCAGTTTTTCTCACTCAACTTACAACTAACTTACCAAAAAACATACTCAACAATAACTTGCACCTAACTTACATTTTTAGAACACGTCATGCCCAATTAAAACACAAACACAACACAACACAAAAACTAATTAAGAAAAAAAGAATACAAACCAACATCTCGTTGGTTAACCAACGAAGCAACTAACTTACCAATTAGTGCGGTAACTTGCAACCAACATGGTGCCACATGAGACTAACGAGCCAATTTCGTTATTGTACCCAGTGGTTTTAGTGTCGTAGGGTTTAAAATTTTCTCCACGTACTTTTTATATGGTAGAGTAAAAAATCTCAGTTTATGTGCTGATTATGATAATTAAAGCTCTGCTATAAAGTGATGTGAAAAATCAAGCTCTCGTGTACGGTTTGCTTCATTCGCTCTCTATCGCAATTTTTGTAGCAGTGAGTGAACAGTGTGTAATACTGTATCTATTTTTGTCGTTCTTCGTCAATGATATATTTAATAACGAATGTGTTTTCTTTACTTAGAAAAAACTATATAAAGCTTCTATATATTGTATAGCTAGTAGGCAATAGCAGGAAGAAAAAACATGTACTAACATGAAGGTGGGAAGAAGAAATTGATGAACTTAGAAACTAAGTCATCCCATGTAAGAATGGAATTTGGGGGTTCTTTGTCTAGCCATGTTTTGGCTACCCCATCAAGAGAAAATGGAAAGAGAAGAAGTTTGATGGTGGTGTTAGGTACATCCGGGTACCTTTGGTTGTTCGTAATGCTCTCGAAATGACGAATATGAGCATGAGGCTCCTCATCATTACCTCCTCGAAAAATTCGGTTTTGAACCAAATTAATGAGGGAGGATTTGAGTTCAAAGTTTTGAGCATTTATAATTGGTACAACTATAGCACTTTCAAACCCCCCGGTGGGAGCTTGGAGTTGCTCGGCCATAGGTCGGTCATCGGCCATTGGAATCGGATCCAAAATGAGAGGGATTGCCTCTTGTCGGTGTCGAGATCGTCGACAATTACGTCTTCTTGGAATTGTGTATTCCAAGGAGGATCGAGTGCGCATGCACTAGTGAAAATAACCAAGAAGAAGAATTTGAGATTAAGAAGATTATTTTTGGGGAAATTTACAATTTTTAGTTTTTATTAAGAATGAAAACAAAAATATTTTTGGTAATCGTTTATTACAAGCTTCACGATAAGTCTCCAAGATTACTCACAAGTGAGCGGAAAAGCTTAGCGAGCCGCAATGACTACTTAGAGAGTAGCTATCACTTTTCCTTAAACTCACCTTATAGTTTGTAAACTTAAAGGTCCGTCGTACCTCGCAAGTACTTCACGATTTGTTTTGTTGTTAATTGGAATGGTTTAAGATGGATAGCTAGTATCCAAATGTTTATTATATTTTTTTTTACTAATTCGATAGGAATCGAATTAATGAACTTTTTATATTTTTATACAAAAATAGCAAAATAACTTCCAAAGGAAGGATCTTCGAAACTCTACTTCAACGAATATTCTTCAACAATCGTTCACGACTTCCCCGGCAACGGCGCCAAAATTTGATGTGTAGCAAAAGCAAACAAATTTATATACTTATAGTATTAATCCCGTGAAAATTTCTATCCAAAATACTTCTCAATCAAGAGAAATATAAGGTAAAAATCTCACTAAAGAAAACACAATTTGTATATTTTTATCCGGGAAGTATTGTACTACTCGGGTCGTGTCCCAACGAAATCGTGAATTGAGAATTTGGAATATTCGGATTCGAGTTAAGAATGATAAAGGAATTTTTGAATTATTGATTACACTACAAATGTAATAACATGAATTAAGAACAATTAACTAGCGCGAAATTTAAATGCATGAAAACGTAAAAACGCAAGCTAAAAATGAAATTTAAAATCTAAGGCACGACTTTTAACAAACTTTATACCTAAAAATCACAAATTTAAAAAGAAAATTTTAGGAAAAAGAATTTTAATTTTTCAACTATTTTTCTATTTTTTATGATTTTTCTAAGAAAAAGAAATTAACTAAAATCTATTTTAATTCCTAGAAAATACAAATTTAATTGGAAAAATAAGGAAAAATGGTTTTTAAAAACTACAAAGGTGCAGAAATTTATTGGCACAAAAAGCCCTAATTTTTATAAACCAATTGAACACTAATTTTGACAATTAAAACTAAACCCTAATTTTATAAAACTAAAATCAAAATTATTAAATCTATTTTATTAATTCCTAAAAAGACAGGGTAGGAATTGTAATAAAGAAAAGTAAAGGGTAGGCGGGCAATCTTTTGGGAATTTACACTATAGTGAAAACAGTTAACCTTGAACTATAGAAAAAGTACCAAACAGACCCTACGCTATGGCTTATTTTTGGCTTATTAAAAAGTGAGATTCAGCTAAAACTTAAAACTACAAACTTGTTAAACAGCTTATTCTAAACAACTTTAATAAAGACACTTTCAACTTTTAACAACTAGATAAGCTAAAAAATAAGCTCTTTGAAACTGTTCACAGAAACAAGGCTTTTCCTATAGTTTCTAGTTTTTGGCTTATTTCTAGCTTATTACTAGCTGAAAATAGAAAACAAAAGAAGCTATATGTAGGTTAAGATGTGCACTAAAGGTATCTAAACAAAAATTAACTAAGTATTAACAAATTTAGCAAGAAAATTGAAATGAAAAAGTGCTAGTTTTTCTTAAAACTGTTATAAGCTTTTCTTAATAAGCTAAAATTGCTTATTTCTTATCCTATAAAGCTGAAACTTTAGAAATAAGCTATGCTATGAAAATAATGTTATTTTCTTTTTCTGATTATCTATTTGACCGTATTAAATAAATAAATTCTAATGAATTGAGGGATCTCCATTTAGAAATTAAGCTACAAATTTACAAAGCTGCTATACTACTTTTGAGAGGAGAATTTAAGCTAGAGTAAAAGCTTGAAAATGAAACTTAAGATATTATTTATACTAAGCTAGTGGAGTATATTTAAAGATCTTAATACTAGATTCTAATTCTACTTATGGCATGCTAGAAGGGCACTAGGAGAAAAATGATGAAAGCAACAACAGTTAATACTGTTGTTGCTGGTGCAATTGACCAAAAAGGTAAAAGCAGGCTAAGTTTCTTAACCTAAAGCTTCATAAACTCACTTCACTAAATGTATCTAAGTATGCATTATCATATTTGAATCCTTGGATGCTTTTGAACAAATGAAACAATCAGAACTACTTAATCAAGAAAACTACCCTGGTTGCTAAGCTTGAATTTTTTAGCTCAAAATCATGAATTCTTGCTTAACTAATTTTTAATACTTGTTCTAAACCTGGTGTAAAATGACTAACACTCAACTAAGCAAAGTGTTTTTTAACAAGGTTTAAGTTGACTTTTGGAGTCAAAGAAAGCTTATAACCAAACACTCCTTTATAATGTCTGTTAAAAAATAGAGAGAACTTAAAAATTATTTAAAAAAGCTAAAACAGCTTAAACCTTATATCCTACTCTACTTAATACTAACCTATTTAAGCTATTTAAGCTATTAAACCTATAGCTTGTTAAAAAGAATAAGCTACTTATTCAGCTATCCTATTAACACTAAATGGCAATTTTAAATGAAAAATTGAGATTACACAAATTTATACTAATGAAAACTTAAAACAGCTAATTAACAAGCCTAAACAACATGATTGAAAAGAATTAAGCAGGTATGAATAGTAATTAGCAACTACTTTAAGCTAAGATTAAGCTAGATGAAATATGAGAAATGTCACCTTGATTATTTTGGAGTCTCAGCACTTAGTCACTCTAGTAGAGTGAGTGGCTTTAGAAAACACAATCCTAATGGCTCCTTAGCCTCTAAACCTTGATAAGCTGAAATTAAGCTTATTTGCCTTGTTGCTTCCAAAATGATCACAAATCACCTCAAGTAATCATGATTTTGATTCAAATTGATTCAAATGAGTAAATGAATGTCTAAAAACAGAATTGTAACTAAATTTGAGCTTATGAACAGTAATAAGCTCAAATGAGCTTATTAAGAGCTTATTGAGTAAATTTGGCTTAAAATTGAAAACGAAGAACACTTAAACTTTGAAAATGAATTGTTATTACTCAAATGAAGAAGTACAAGATTAAAGAACAAGAGTACAAGTGATATAAGCTGTTTGCTAAAAAGTGTGCTAAAAATTTGAAAGTAAGTGCTTAAAATTGAGAGAAAATACAAGCTGAAAATTAAAACAAAAACAACAACTGAAAAATGAGCCCTACAAGTCCTATTTATAGAGAATAGAAGAGGAGAGGAGAGAGATTCTTGAAGCTTCCATCACATCTTGGCCCTTGATCATTTTCGAGTTAATTATAGCCGTTTGATTGGATTGGTGATGTGTTTGATCCAATCAATGGTTGACACGTGGTCGATTTGATGTGGAGGTGATTTATGAACGAATTCGAGTGTTTATAGAGGAGCGGGGGTGTGGATTTTTGGTGATTGGGTTTGTTATGAAAAAGGGCGGGAAAAACCGTTAGGTTTGTTAGAGTTGTTAGAAACCGCGTTTTTTCTGTTTGAAACTTTGAAGAGTTGGCACAAATGGTCCTTGTCTTTGCCCCGTCCAAATTGTAGTGTAAAAACAGGTTTGAATGTGACAGCTTTGGCCCTTGTTCTTTCTATTTCCATTTTCTTCTTTAATCTCATTAATAAACAATCTTTCCACTTTTACAACTTTAGCCCCTTGAACTTTAAGTCCTTGGCTTTATTATTTTGTCCTTTGTCTTCCTTTCTTGCTGTGTCGGGCTGATCCGGCTTTGATCTTTGGCTATTTCTTCACTCTTTTTCTTGTCTCTTTCGTTTCCTTGTCGGTTTTTGACTGGTTTTTCTTCTTTTTGTCCTTTTTATCCTTTCCTGCACAATAGACACAAAAGCACACATTTTTCTATTCTTTTGGCATTTTCTGGCTTTTGTTTGGCAAAATCCCGGGTTTTTCATATATACAATTTAGCATTTATCAACCTCACTGAGAAATGCAAAATCATAGCTTGTCCAAACATCAGGATCAATATTTGCTGATTGAATTCTGGCCATTAAGCAAATGTTTGCACTTAATTCCTCAATTTCTTCCATCCGTGAAGCATCAGCAAAGAGAAAATCATTTTGTTCATCAGTAAGAATGACTTCTGCGTCATCCTGTTTTGCTAGTAGCATATTGATATGTGCTTAATTACACATATCTTTTACCTCTAAAAACGAGCTTAAATGACCAAAAACAGACAAAAACTGCC